>JARQOD010003945.1:0-59585 GCA_033576555.1 Oophaga sylvatica | reverse complement strand
TTTTTTTTTTTTTGGGGCCAAAAAAGGGATGGTTCATTGACCCGTGTTTTGTTTATCGCCTCCTGAATAAACCTGAAATATAAATTCCGTTACCTTTGTTTTTTACCATTTTTCCAGATAAAAAGTGCTATTGGGTTTCCCAAGCTTGCCTCGGGGGGGGCGTTACCTTATTGCATTAAGACGGGATGAGGAAAGGCTTTTTACCCCAGGGGGGATTTTGATACTAGTGAGCTTTTGGGGTTACAATCCCCCTTCCCATTTCCAACCTTCATGAATGACATTTTCGGGGATTTTGTGGAAATTTTTCTGATTGTTATTGGGAAAGATATCTTATTTTTTCCAAATGACTGGGCCCCCCCATGAAACATGTTCGACTGTGTTCCAGATTTTGGGAGAATGCACTGTATGTAAGGGATCAAATTCTTTTGCGTAAAAATTTTTTCTGGTTGATTTTTCTCCGCGTTATTGAAAGGGCCCCGGGTCAACATTAACATATTTTTAAGGTTTAAGAAATTTTAAGTCCATCTAATTAAACCCAATCTACCTAACCCCCAAACATGTTACCAGAGGAAGGAAAAAAAACCCCAAGGGGCAAACAAAGTTTCACTTTGGGGGAAAAAAATTCCTTTCCCCGACTCCCATCGGCAATCAACTACTCCCGGACAACGCTGTATCGGGAAAATAATATACCCTGTAATATTAATTTTTCAAGAAAGGCATCCATCCCCTCTTAAAATTTTTAGAAAGGGAAACCCTCATTAAAAAATTTAGACGCAGAGATTTCCCTATCTCACTGCCTTACAGTAAAGAATCGCATCTGTATTTGGCTAAACCTCTTTCCTCCAGACTAGGGGGGCCCCCTCGCCCGTCACGGGGCTAAGATAAAAAGATCTTAGAAAGGTCTTTGACTTCCCCCCCCATATATTTTTCATTGAAAAAAGACACCCAAAGGGCCTTCTTTTTTTCCCAAAATAAATAACCCCAAGGAATAACCGCCCCCGGGATTCAGCCCCCCCCTTCCCAAAAAAACCCTTTTTTCTCTTCTCTGCCCCCCGCCCCCGTTACATTTCTTTTTTATACCCCGGGAAAACCCAAAAATGAAACCCCTTTCAAAGGGGGGTTGCCCCCGTGTTTATAGGGGGAAAATGAGTTCTCCCCATGGCATCTATGCCTCGTTAATGCATCCCATTATTTTATTTCCCGGGGCACCCACCCCCGACTTTGGGGCCCAAAAAATTGGGGGTTTTTCTCCCCCATACCCCAAAATTTTTTCATGACAGTTTTGCCCATTTTTTAAAAATTAAAAACCCCTTAATTTTTACATCTTTTTGTTCTCCCCCAAGTCATATTTTCATTTACCCCATTAAAGCTCTTTTCCCCTTTTTTCACCCAACTTTAGTTTACAAAAAACCTCCTGTAATATAAAATTATCCCCCTCGTATTTATTCCCCTGCGGTTTAGTGTCATCTGAAATAAAAAAATACTACCGGGTATGCCCCCTAAAAGGGTTTTTAAAAATAAATTTTTTAAAGGAACGGCCCCATACTGACCTTTTGTGGGGGTTTGAGATTTTCTGGCAGAGGCCCCCCCGGGGGTGGTTCCAAGCTACTAGGGGGATTGGAGAGGGGAAAAACAGGTTTTTATGATTGGCTTATAAAGGATTTTTTTTCCCATCGGGTTTGCCGTGATCAATTTTTTGGGGGTTGAACCCCTTCTTTCCTTTTCCCTTTGACCCTGCGGGTTTCGGGCTGCACTCCTGCATCAAAAAATTTTTTCTTATTTTGTTTTTGCTTTTTTTTTTGCTTTTGCCTGCACTTCGGGGGGGCCCCTTTTGGGGGCCCCCCCGGGGGGTTTTGCCTCTCAGTTTAGTCCCCCCCCCTTTTTTTTTTCTTTTTTTTTTTCCTTTTTTTTTCAGTGGCTGCTGTTTTGATTTTTTTTTTTACAAGAACAATTTTTTTTGGGGAGATCGTGTGATCTCAGTATTTTGAAAAATTTTTTTAAAAAGTGTTTTTTGGGGGTTTTCCCGAGATTGCCCGTAAGTACCCTTTCCCGTCCTTTTCTATTTTTTTATTTTGGGGCCCCCCCTTTTCTCAATTATTTTCTTTCTGTTCAATTTTTTCCCCTTTTTAACCGCCCTTACTGTTTTGGGGGGTTTTTATTTTCTTTTTTGGGTTTTGTCCGGGGGATAGTTTCCCCTTTTTTTCTTTAGGTTAGTTTTTTTTTTCGGCTGTGACGAGGGGGGTGGGCCAAAGTAGGGGAAGCCCACGGGGGGGCCCTATTCGGGTTAGTCAATAAAGCAATCTCAAGTTCCAACTGCTTTTGGTGTATTTCCTTTTTTCCCGACCCTCACACCGTAACATAACAAAACACCGACCAAAAATTGTAAAGGGACCACGAAAAAAAAATATTTTAAAGGGAAAAAAATTTTCAGAAATTTTTCGGGTTTTTTGCAATTTTTTTTTTTTTTTTTTTTTCCCTCGTTCTCTGGTGCTGGGGGGTCTTTTCCCCCAAGGGTTTTTCACATTTTTCGGGGCCCTGTGGATATTTTAAAGAGGTTCAAGAAATTTCTTTCATATCTTCTAGTTGCCTTTTGGGAAAACCCGGGGTCCCCATCCCCAAATTTTTTTTTATGGATGAGCTAAGTTTCAAATTTTTAAAATAATTGAAAAATTTTTTTCCTTAAAACTAATCCTCGGGGAAAAGCAGGCACAGGTTAAAAATTTTTTTTCTCTCTCCTGCGGGGCGATCCCCCAGGATTGGGGGTTTTTTCCCCGTCCCCCGGGGTTTTTTTTATAAAATTATGCAATTTTTTTAGGCTTTGGGTTATTGTACATGACCAAAATTTTACGGCAAGCTGAAAAAGCCTTTTTTTAAAAAAAAGGGGGGGGAGACGCTATTTTTATTCAAGATTCCGTGGGGGGGCACCTGACCAAAGGGGAATTTACACGTTTTTCCCCCTTTTCCCGGGGGGTCTTTAAAATTTAAAAGGGGTTTTAGGGGGGGATTCCCGCCCCCCTTTGGGCTCAATGATTTATGTCATTAAAGATTCAATTTTTAAAACTTTGCTGAGGGGAAAGTTGCGTGGAGGGGTTTTTTCCCTTTGGGCCCCGCTGCTGACCCATGCTGTGATAGGGGGGTTTTGGGGCACAGGCTTTAGTTTCGAAAGCGAAAGGGGGTTTTGTTTCTATGGGGTGATGCCTCCAGCCAAATTTCCGTCTCCCTAAGGGGAAAAACTTTTTTCACGCTCATTGTTTTGGGGGAAAGCCCCGACTAAGTTTTTTTTAAAATGTCACTCTGATATCTCTCTTCCCCCCTTTTTCGGGCCCTTTTTTTTATTGGACAGCTATTAACCTGAGGGGTTAAAATTTTTCTAAACGTTGTTTTTTTCCCCCTTAAACCCCCCAAGAATCTTTTCCCCTTTTTGGGGTTTTGATTCACCCCTTTTGGGGAGAAAAAACCCCATTTTCTACTAAGGGGAAAATGAGGGTTGAACTGATCCCCAAGTCTGCAAATTTTTGGGTTTATATAACGCGACATTATAGTGCTGGTTTCCCTTTTGGGTTTCAGTCTATAACCCTTTTTGGGGGTTGGGAAAAACTGTGTCTGTACCCGTTGGGGCTGCCAATGTGTTTTAAAACCCAAAAACTCCTTTTTTTTTTGCCCCCCCCCCGGGGCCCGGGGGGTTTTTCCCACTTTTGTTTGTTTTTTTGGGTGTTTTTTGCGAAAGTAAATCTCACCTTACCTCCCCATAGGAGCTATGACGCGAATTGAATTAGTGCCAGGTAGTAAATTCCCTAAAGGTCGCCTTTTTAACTTGTCTGTACCTAACATGACGCTATGCGGTCTTATATCAAGGAATCATTGGAGAAGGGTCTTTAATCAGACCATCCTCTTCACCCTTAGTGCCGGTTTTTTCTTTGTGGCCAAAAAAGATGGTTCATTAAGGCCGTGTATTGATTATCGTCTCTTGAACAATATTACTGGAAATATCAATACCCGTTACCCTTGATTTCTGACCTGTTTTCCAGGGTGAAAAACGCTACTTGGTTTACCAAGCTTGACCTCAGGGGGGCGTATAACTTTATTCGCATTAAGCACGGGGATGAAGGAAGACGGCATTTAACACCCCTGAAGGGCATTTTGAGTACGTTGTGATGCCCTTTGGGCTCACTAATGCTCCTTCCGTCTTCCAGTCCTTCATGAATGACATTTTCAGGGATTTTGTGGACAAGTTTCTGATTGTTTATTTGGAGATATTTTGATTTTTTCTAATGACTGGACTCTCATGTGAAACATGTTCGAACTGTATTTCAGATTTTGAGAGAGAATGCTCTGTATGTGAAGGGATCAAAGTGTCTTTTTGGCGTACAGAAGATCTCATTTCTGGGATTCATTTTGTCCCCATCTGTTATTGAAATGGACCCGGTCAAGGTTCAGGCCATCTGTGATTGGTCCAACCTACTTCATTAAAGGCTCTTCAGAGATTTTTTGGGTTTTTGCCAATTTTTATCGTAAATTTATTGGTAATTTCTCGGTTATTGTTAAACCATTAACTGATTTGACCAGAAAGGGTTCTGATGTGGTGAATTGGCCTCCTGAGGCAGTCTCTGCGTTTCAGGAACTTAAGCAGAGATTCACTTCTGCTCCTGTTCTAACGCAGCCTGATGTTTCTCTGCCATTTCAGGTGGAGGTTGATGCCTCTGAAATTGGGCAGGTGCCGTTTTGTCCCAAAAAGATCCAGAGACCTCTAAAAATAACCCTTGTGCCTTTTTCTCTCGAAAATTTTCTCCTACTGAACGTAATTATGCGTGGGTAATCGGGAGTTATTGGCCATGAAGTGGGCTTTTGAAGAGTGGAGACATTGGCTGGAGGGAGCCAAACATCAGGTGGGGTCCTTACGACCATAAGAATCTGGTCTATCTGGAATCTGCCAAGCGACTCAATCCTAGACAGGCCAGGTGGGCCTTGTTTTTCACAACGTTTTAATTTGTGGTTTCCTTTCTTCCTGGCACTAAGAATGTTTAAGGCGGATGCCCTCTCGAGGAGTTTTCCTTGCGGACTCTCCTGAGCTATCTGATCCCTCTGTTATTTTGAAGGAGGGTGTAGTTCTTTCCGCCATCTCGCCCAATTTGAGACTTGCTCTGGAGGGGTGTCAGGAGGATAGGCCCGAGCGCTGCCCTGTTGGAAAATTGTTTGTCCCGGACCAATGGAAAAGAGTGTGATGTCTGAGATTCATTGTTCCGCATTGGCTGGCATCCCGGAATTTTTGGTACCAAAACTTGGTTAGTCGGTCCTTTTGGTGGTCTACTTGTCTCGCGATGTCAGGGAATTTGTGCAGTCCTGCGGGACTTGCTCTCGCTCCAAGCCTTGCTCTCTCTCTAGTGGTTTGTTGATGCCATTGCCTGTGCCCAAGAGACCATTGACCCATATCTATATGGATTTCATTTCCGATCTTCCTGTTTCTCAGAGAATGACCACCATCTGGTAATTTGTGATAGGTTTTCCAAATGATACATCTTGTGCCATTACCTAAGTTGCCTTCCTCCTCTGAATTGGTGCCGTTGTTTCCTTCAGCACGTGGTTCGTTTACATGGCATTCTGAGAACAATTGTGTCTGACAGAGGAGTCCAGTTTGTTTCCAGATTTTGAGGACTTTTTGTTCTAAACTGGGTGTTCAATTGTCTTTCTCCTCGGCATTTCATCCTCAGACCAATGGTCAAACTGAGAGAACAAACCAGACATTGGAGACTTATCTAAGATGCTTTGTGTCTGCTGATCAGGATGACTGGTTCCTTTTTTGCCTTTGGCTGAGTTTGCTCTTAATAATAGGGCTAGCTCTGCCACTTTGATGTCTCCGTTTTTCTGTAATTCTGGGTTTCCACCCTCGATTTTCTTCAGGACAGACGGAGGCTTCTGTCTGTCCAGGTGTTGACTCTGTTGTTGAGCGTATGCAGCAGATTTGGGACCAGGTAGTGGAGAGTTGTCCCTCTCTCAGGAGAAGGCCCAGCGTTTGCTAACCGGCATAGGACTGATGGTCCTCGGTTTAAAGTGGGGGACTTGGTCTGTTGTCCTCAAAGAATATTCCTATGAGAGTAGCATCTCCTAAATTTAAGCCTAGGTTCATTGGACCTTATAAGATCATGGAGATTATTAATCCTGTTTCTTTTCGTTTGCTTCTTCCAGGGACATTTAAGATCCATAACGTGTTCCACAAGTCCTTTTGAAGAGGTTTGTTGAGCCAGTGGTTTCCTGCTGCTGTGCCTCCTGACCCGTTTTGGTTGAGGGCAATCTGGAGTATGTGGTTGAGAAAATATTGGATTCTCGTTTTTTTAGACGAAGACTCCAGTATTTGGTTAAATGGAGAGGTTATGGTCAGGAAGACAATTCTTGGGTGTTTGCTTCGGACATCCATGCTAGGAGACTTATCCGTGCGTATCATAGAACTCATCCTGACCGACCTGGTTGCTCAAATGAGGGTTCGGTGACCCCTCCTCAAGGGGGGGTACTGTTGTGAATGGGTTTGAGATGAGTTCTGAGCAGAGGCTCCCTCTGGTGGTTACAAGCGGTACTAGTGAGGATTGTGAGGACTGGGAATCAGGTGTTACTGATTGGTCTTATATAAGGGAGTAATTTTCCCATCAGGGTTGCCGGTGATCAATTGTTCTGGTCTGAATCCTTCTTTCCAGTTTCCCTTGTAGCCTGCTGTGTCGTGTCTGCATCTCCTGCTATCAGATAAGACAATTTCTTATTTTGTGTTTTTGCTATATTTTTGCATTTTGTCCTGCACTTCTGTGGGGGCCTTCAGGGTCCCCTCCGGGGGCTTTTGCCCTCTCAGTTTAGTCCAGCCACTGTGTTTTGTACTTTTGCTTTTTCCAGTTTTTTTTCACTGGCTGCTGTTTTGATTTTTTTTTACACCAGAGAACTAATTTAGGTGGTAGAGGTCATGTGATCTCAGGTGATTTTGAAATTAGTAGAGTTGGTGTTTTTTCAGGGTTTTCTGAGATTGCAGTAAGTACCCTTCCTGTCCTTTTCTATTTAGATAGTTTGGGCCCCAGCATTTGCTCATACTATTTTCTTTCTGTGTCAGTATTTCCTCTTGTCTAACCGCCATTACATGTTTGGGGGCTTTCTATTATCTTTGGGGTTCTGCTCCGGGGCAGATAGCTTTCCTATTTCTATCTTTAGGTGTAGTTAGTTTCTCAGGCTGTGACGAGGCGTCTAGGACCAACGTAGGAACGCTCCACAGCTGCCTCTAGTTGCGGTGGTTAGTCAGGGTACTGCAATCTCATAGATTCCAACTGCTCTGGTGTATTTCCTTTTTTACCTGCACTCCTCAGCTACCGTAACATAACACTGACCCCTGTGGTACCCCACTGCTAACCGTGACCCAGTCCGAGTGTGCTCCATTAATAACCACCCTTTGTTTTCTATCCATGAGCCAGTTCTTAACCCACTTACACATATTTTCCCTATCCCCATTGTTCTCATTTTATGTATCAACCTTTTGTGTGGCACTGTATCAAAAGCTTTTGAGAAGTCCATGAACACCACGTCCACTGCATTCCCTTGGTCCAGTCCTGAACTTACCCCTTCATAAAAGCTTATCAGATTAGTCTGACAAGAACGGTCCCTCGTAAACCCATGCTGATACTGTGTCATGAGGTTATTCAGCTTCAGATACTCCAATATAGTATCCCTTAAAAAACCCTCCAGGATTTTACCCACAGTAGATGTTAAGCTCACTGGCCTATAATTTCCAGGTTCAGTTTTTGCCCCCTTTTTGAATATTGGCACCACATTTGCTATACGCCAGTCCTGTGGTACAGACCCAGTTATTATGGAATCTTTAAAGATTAAAAATAATGGTCTATATATAACTGTACTTAATTCCTGCAGTACTCGGGGGTGTATCCCATCCGGGCCCGGGGATTTGTCAACTTTAGTGATTTTTAGACGCCGCCGTACTTCCTGCTGGGTTAAGCATGTGACATTTAATGGAGAATTTTTTTTATCTCTGATCATGTTATCTGTCATGGGATTTTCTTGTGTAAATACAGTTGAAAAAAAGTCATTTAGCATATTGGCTTTTTCCTCATCCTCATCCACCATTTCACCCAGACTATTTTTAAGGGGACCAACACTATCATTTTTTAGTTTCTTGCTATTTATGTAGTTAAAGAATATTTTGGAATTATTTTTACTTTCTCTGGCAATGAGTCTCTCTGCCTCAATCTTTTCTGTCTTGATTTGCTTTTTACAGAATTTAATCAGTCTTCTGTATTTATTTAATGCCTCTTCACTACCTACTTGCTTTAATTCCCTAAACGCTTTCTTTTTGTCCCTTATTGCGCCCCTTACAGCTCTATTTAGCCATAGTGGTTTCCTCCTAATTCTAGCATGTTTATTCCCATAGGGTATATACTGTGCACAGGTCCTATTCAGGATACTAATAAACGTCTCCCATTTTCTTTGTGTATTTTTATGTCTCAGGATATCGTCCCAGTTTATTGCACCAAGATCATCTCTCATCCGTTGGAAATTTGCCTTCCTGAAGTTTAGTGTCCTTGTAACCCCTCGACTACACATCTTATTAAAGGATACATGAAAGCTTATTATTTTGTGATCACTATTACCCAAGTGACCCCAACCCTTATATTTGATATGCGGTCTGGCCTGTTGGATAATATTAGGTCTAGCAGTGCCCCCCCTCTTGTTGGGTCCTGAACTAGTTGTGAAAGGTAATTGTCTCTCATAGTTGCCAAAAACTTATTACCTTTGCTGGAACTGCAGGTTTCTGTTCCCCAATGTATTTCAGGGTAGTTGAAGTCCCCCATAATAATGACTTTCCTTGAGTTGCTGCTTCATCTATTTGCTTTACGAGGATATTCTCTGTTGCTTCCATTATTTTAGGAGACTTATAACAAACCCCTATCAATAATTTATTATTTTTCCCCCCTCCCCTAATCTCCACCCACAGGGACTCTACATCTTCATTAGATTCACAGATATCATGCAGGATGGGTTTTAAGGATGATTTTACATATAAACACACACCCCCACCTCGCTTATTTTTACGGTCATTTCTAAACAGACTATAGCCCTGTAAATTAACCGCCCAGTCGTGGCTCTCATCCAGCCAAGTCTCAGATATCCCCACCATGTCATAATTATGTTCCAACAAAATTAATTCTAATTCCGCCATTTTGTTGGTGAGGCTTCTAGCATTAGTATACATGCACTTTATGTATCTCTCTGAACCTCTATTCTTTCTTAAATTATTAACTGTTCTAACCCCACCCCCCATGCCACCCCCACCCCCAATTTCATTATTTGTGCCCAGGTCTCTATCTGTACTGCCTTCCCCTCCTATAAAATGAATACCCTCCCCCCTAGTCCCTAGTTTAAAGACTCCTCCAACCTTCTAGCCATTTTCTCCCCCAGCACAGCTGCACCCTCCCCATTGAGGTGCAGCCCGTCCCTAGCATAGAACCTGTAGCCAACTGAGAAGTCGGCCCAGTTCTCCAGGAACCCAAACCCCTCCTTCCTACACCAATTCTTGAGCCACTTATTAACCTCCCTAATCTCCCGTTGCCTCTCTGGTGTGGCACGTGGTACCGGCAGTATTTCAGAAAATACCACGTTGGAGGTCCTTGCTTTAAGCTTGCAGCCTAATTCCCTGAAATCATCTTTAAGGACCTTCCACCTGCCTCTAACTTTGTCATTTGTGCCAATGTGCACCATGACCGCTGGGTCCTCACCAGCCCCTCCCAGTAATCTGTCAACCCGATCAGCGATGTGTCGGACTCGAGCGCCAGGTAGGCAGCACACTGTTCGACGATCCCTGTCTTTGTGACAGATTGCCCTATCTGTTCCCCTAATAATTGAGTCCCCCACTACCAGCACCTGTCTGGCCTGCCCAGCTCTCCTAATTCCCCCCTTACTGGAGCAGACACTCCCCCGGCTTTCAGAGGACATGCCTGGCTGCAGCAGTGCTACCCCTGTACTGACAACCCCCTCATCTGCCAACTTTGCAAACTTATTGGGGTGTGCCAGATCAGGACTAGCCTCCCTGACGCTCTTCCCTCTACCCCGCTTTCTAACTGTCACCCAGCTTCCTACTTCAGTGTCCTGCAGCTCCACCCTAGCATCCCCCCCCTCATCTATCCCATTGAGCGTCTGCTCAGTGAGCATAAGACTCCTTTCCATATTGTCTATGGATCTCAGTGTTGCCAGCTGCACATTTAGATCCAAGATTTGGGCTTCCAAATGCACAACGTGCTCACATCTCACACAGCAGTATGCACCCTCGACCGGCTGTTCAAGGACTGCATACATGTGGCAAGATGTACACTGGATGGCATTGGCAATAGCGGAGCACATATCTAATGGGGATTTCACCAGACAGCAAAGATAAGTAAAAATAAATAAAAAGTATTAATAAAATATACAGTAACAGCAATTCAGTAAATCCTCCCTTGGAAACTCCCTGAATCCAAAGTCACTGAATCACAAGTCACACTTACCACCGTTCACACTTGCGCACCGGTCACACTCAGCTCACTCAGCTCGCTCACACTCGCTGAAGCAGAAGATTTAAAGAGAGATTTTTTTTTTTCTCCTTCAGCAGCAAATCACCCTGCTGCTCAAATGCACTTCCAAAAAGACTTGAGTCCCAACCAGCTGGCCCTTATAAACCCTTAATTATGAACCCTCACCCTTAATTAACCCCTTGTGAATATAGCTACACCAAGATTTAAATGCAATATAGTTAACCTTTAAACCTTTAAACACACAGATAGTAAAATAAGAGATTAATCCTTTAGAGAGAAAAAAAAGGTTAAAAAAGCCCCCAAAAGATAGAATAGGTAGAAAGGCACTCAGCAATCCACAATTCAGCCACTCACACCAATTCACACAGGTATTTGATTAAAGGTTTTTCAAATACTTCTTCACTGAATCACAAGTCACACTTACCACCGTTCACACTTGCGCACCGGTCACACTCAGCTCGCTCACACTCGCTGAAGCAGAAGATTTAAAGAGAGATTTTTTTTTTTTTCTCCTTCAGCAGCAAATCACCCTGCTGCTCTAATGCACTTCCAAGCTTCAGGCCATCTGTGATTGGGTTCAACCTACTTCATTGAAGGCTCTTCAGAGATTTTTGGGTTTTGCCAATTTTTATCGTAAATTTATTGTTAATTTCTCTGGTATTGTTAAACCATTGACTGATTTGACCAAAAAGGGTTCCGATGTGGTGAATTGGCCTCCTGAGGCAGTTTCTGCATTTCAGGAACTTAAGCAGAGATTCATTTCTGCTCCTGTTCTACGGCAGCCTGATGTTTCTCTGCCGTTTCAGGTGGAGGTTGATGCCTCTGAGATTGGGGCAGGTGCCGTTTTGTCCCAAAGGGATCCAGAGACCTCTAAAAGTAACCCTTGTGCCTTTTTCTCTCGAAAATTTTCTCCAACTGAACGTAATTATGACGTGGGTAATCTGGAGTTATTGGCCATGAAGTGGGCCTTTGAAGAGTGGAGACATTGGCTGGAAGGAGCCAAACATCAGGTGGTGGTCCTCACAGATCGTAAGAACCTGGTTTATCTCGAATCAGCCAAGCGACTTAATCCTAGACAGGCCAGGTGGGCCTTGTTTTTCACACGTTTTAATTTTGTGGTTTCTTTTCTTCCTGGCAGTAAGAATGTCAAGGCGGATGCCCTCTCGAGGAGTTTCTTTGCAGATTCTCCTGAGTTATCTGATCCTGCTGTTATTTTGAAAGAGGGTGTGGTTCTTTCTGCCATTTCGCCCAATTTGAGACTGGCTCTGGAAGGGTGTCAGGAGGATAAACCTGAGCGCTGCCCTGTTGGGAAGTTGTTTGTTCCAGACCAGTGGAAAAAGAGTGTGATGTCTGAGATTCATTGTTCCGCGTTGGCTGGTCATCCCTGGATTTTTGGTACCAGAGACTTGGTGAGTCGCTCCTTTTGGTGGCCTACTTTGTCTCGTGACGTCAGGGACTTTGTGCAGTCCTGTGGGACTTGCTCTTGTTCCAAGCCTTGCTCTCGTTCTAGTGGTTTGTTAATGCCATTACCTGTACCCAAGAGGCCATGGACCCATATTTCTATGGATTTTATTTCTGTTCTTCCTGTCTCTCAGAGAATGACCGTTATCTGGGTAATCTGTGATAGGTTTTCCAATATGATACATCTTGTGCCATTACCTAAGTTGCCTTCCTCCTCCGAGTTGGTGCCTTTGTTCTTTCAGCATGTGGTTCGGTTACATGGCATTCTGGAGAACATTGTGTCTGACAGAGGAGTCCAGTTTGTTTCCAGATTTTGGAGGACATTTTGTTCTAAACTTGGTGTTCAGTTGTCTTTCTCCTCTGCATTTCACCCTCAGACCAATGGACAAACCGAGAGAACAAACCAGACCTTGGAGACTTATTTGAGATGTTTTGTGTCTGCTGATCAAGATGACTGGGCCTCTTTTTTGCCTTTGGCTGAGTTTTCTCTTAATAATAGAGTTAGCTCTGCCACCTTGATGTCTCCATTTTTCTGCAATTCCGGGTTTCACCCTCGATTTTCTTCAGGACAGGCGGAGGCTTCTGTCTGTCCGGGGGTTGACTCTATTGTGCAGCGTATGCAGCAGATTTGGGACCAGGTGGTGGAGAGGTTGTCTCTCTCTCAGGAGAAGGCCCAGTGGTTTGCCAACCGGCATAGGACTGATGGTCCTCGTTTTAAAGTGGGGGACTTGGTTTGGTTGTCCTCATGGAATATCCCTATGAGGGTTGCATCTCCAAAATTTAAGCCAAGGTTCATTGGACCTTATAAGATCATGGAAATTATTAATCCGGTTTCCTTCCGTTTGCTTCTTCCAGGGACATTTAAGATCCATAACGTGTTCCACAAGTCCTTATTGAAGAGGTTTGTCGAACCAGTGGTTCCTTTGGCTGCGCCTCCCGACCCTGTTTGGTTGAGGGCAATTTGGAGTATGTGGTTGAGAAGATATTGGATTCTCGTTTTGCTAGACGGAAACTCCAGTATTTGGTTAAGTGGAGAGGTTATGGTCAGGAGGACAATTCTTGGGTGTTTGCTTCGGACATTCATGCTGAGAGACTTATCCGTGCCAATCATCGAGCCCATCCTGATCGGCCTGGTTGCGCAGGTGAGCGTTCGGTGACCCCTCCTCAAGGGAGGGGTACTGTTGTGAATATGCTGGAGGCGGCTTCTGAGCTGGGGCTCCCTCCGGTGGTTGCTTATGGTAATGAACTGATTACGGAATGGCCTTCAGCTGGCGCTGAATGGTAGGATATAAGTGGCCTGAGTTCCCAGCAGCCTTGCCAGTTACCAATTGTTCCTTCTGGTCTTGCTTGAAGCACTGCTAGTTTCCTGCTCTCCTTCAGATAAGTGTTTGCTGTTTTTTTTTCTTCTGTTTGATTTTCTCTGCTGGTTTGCTGCCTGCAGTGGACTGCAGCCTGTCCCCTTTTGGGGGTCTGGCGCTGCAATTGTGCTCCGTTTGTGTCTGCACTTTTGCTTTGCTCCTTTGTTACTTTTTATTTGCTGAATAGCATTTTGTTACACCAGAGATCTGATTTAGGTGGATGAGATCGTGTGATCTCAGGTTTTTTTTGTCAATCAGAAGTGTTGGTATTTTTGTTGGGTTTTCTTGGATTGCAGTCAGAATTCTTTCCTGTACTTTTCTGTCTAGACAGATTGGGCCCCAGCGTTTGCTCATTCTATTTTCTGTCTGTGTCCGTGCTTTCTTCTTGTCTAACCGCCATTACATGTTTGGGGGCTTCCTATTTTCTTTGGGGATCTGCTCCGGGGTAGATAGCTTTCATCTTTCTACCTTTAGGTGTAGTTATCTCTCAGGCTGTGACGAGGTGTCTAGGATCACCGTAGGAACGCTCCACGGCTACTTCTAGTTGTGTGGTTAGTTCAGGTTACTGCAATCCAATAGGTTCCAGCCTCTCTGGTGTATTACCGCTTTTGCTATTTTTTGCTATTTCTCCTCAGTTATCGAAACATAACCGAGGGTTATATGGTATTGAGTCGTAACGCCACCCGTGGTGTTCGGCAATGGGTGGCCGACGCTGCGGTTCAGGTCCACTGGGGCCGATGGTGACGCAGCAAAGATGGTACAGTTTTCCAAGGGTAGAGCGGAGTCCCAGGGCAAATATTTTTGGCTATTCAGGTGGTGGTAAACATTGGGGTGCAGAGAATAAGTAAGGGACGCAGAGAAGTTCAGTTTTCTTTACCTTTTACATCTAGGTAGATCAAAATGCAATCCGGGGTATCTGCCCAGAGGGGTTGGCGACCTTCCTGCTGCGCTCTTTTTTTGGGTCCTTGCTGCCTATAGCTAAGCTGCGGGCCTCTCCTGCTTGTTGGTTTTAACCTGTATGGCAGACAGCGTGAGCCTATCATGGGCACTGCCTTTTCACTGTAAGCTCCGGGCTCTTGATCTGTTGTGGTGCCTCCTGGTGTTTGGTGTGGCCAGGGAGCTTGCAGTCCGCTGCCCTCCAGATTCGGCTGTCGGTGCGTACAGTACCCTCCCAGCCAATGACTCTGGCGTCCTTTTTGAAAGCGCTCCACTCCGGGGTCAGCAACACACAGCTTCAATTCCCCAGAGCCCTTGACTCCGCTCCTGTCCCTTCCCTCTCCACCAACCAACTGCCCAACAGACTTAACTGACTCCTCCTCCCAACCAGAGAGAACAGCTCCACTGAAACCAGGTCCAGAACTCCGCCCTCTGGCCCGGAGCAGAAATTGTGATAAAAGCTGTGTATTGCCTGGCATGTAGACCTCCCCCCTGACTCCAGGCATAACATCACTCCTCAGAGAGATGCAATGTCACCATGGCAACTGGACTCTGGGGTGCCACAGCGGCACCTAGTGACAGAAACAGACATTGCAAGAGGACGAGATGAGGCAAAAAGGAACATGAACAGGGGGAAAAATGATAGAGCAGTCCTATGCATTGAGTAGGATGGAGAAACAGAGTTGATGTAGTTGACTATTGAATTAATATAACCAATGCTCAATCAATTTGTCAATGAAAGTGAAATATCTGCACATAGTTCATACAAGGTCAATATATTTATGCAGACATTAGCTATGTTCATTTTGCAAAGTGTTGATTATTTATTTAAATTATCATTACTATTAAAATGAATTATGCTATTTATCTAATAATATAATATAAACATACAGGGGGAAAATAAGTATTTGATATAATGCTGATTTCAAGTTTTCCCTACTACAAAAAATGGAGAGGTCTGTAATTTTTATCATAGGTACACTTCAACTGTGAGACAGAATCTAAAAGTAAAAACAAAAAATCACATTGTATGATTTTTAAATAATTAAATTGCATTTTATAGCATGAAATAAGTATTTGATCGCCTACCAACTAGCAAGAATCTGGCTCTCACAGCCAGTAGTCTCCCTACTTTGCACTAATTACCTGTATTAATTGCACCTGTTTGAACTCGTTACCTGTATAAAAGACACCTGTCCACACACTCAATTATTCATTATTCACAGTATACCCTCTCCACCAAGGCCAAGATCAAAGACACTAGTGACAAAATTGTAGACCTGCACAAGTCTGGGTGGGCTAAAGGACAATGGGTAATCAGTAGTGTTGAGCATTCCGATACTGCAAATATCGGGTATCGGCCGATATTAGCTGTATCGGAATTCCGATTCCGAGTTCCGATATTTTCGTCTTATCGGATACCGGAATCGGGATTGTCACTGTCACTGTCAGTGTCCGTCGGTCGGGTCTGTCAGGAGTCAGCGGCACTTACCCGGCAGAAGATCTCCGGCGGTCACGTCCTGCACTGCTTCATGGCCGCCATCTTCTTTCCCCGGCGGTCACATGCAGTTTCTCGCGATAACTGCAGTGACTGCTGGGTAATCCCGGCCGTAAAGCAGTCAGTCCGATGACGTCACCGCCGGGGAAGCAGGTAATCAGCTGTGCTGCGTTGCGATGACAGGCTCTGCCTGTCATTGCGATGTAGCAGAGCTGGATCGTCGTGGGACTATCGTTATGGACTGCGTCGGACAGGTGGTATACTGTTGGTTTGTTTTTTTTTTTTTTACAGGAGATCGATGGCGTCGCAGGAATGAGAGAGTAATAAAAGAAATGAAAACTGTGTTGTCTCTTTTATTTCATTAAAAGACTTTTTTCTTGCTGTGTCTTTTTTTTATACATTTAATAACTTTCGGATTAATAATGGATCGGTGTCTTATTGACGCCTATCCATTATTAACCGGGCTTATTGTCACCGTGCAATCAACGGTGACAATAACCCCTTATTACCCCGCTTGCCACCGCTACAGGGCAAGTGGGAAGAGCCGGGTAAAGTGCCACAATTGGCACATCTTTTGATGCGCCAAATGTGGGGCTGCTGTAGCCTGGTATTATCAGGCTGTTGAGGGCCAAAATCCATGGGCCTTGACAGTCTTTTAATACCAGGCCGCAGCAGTCTGCATTTTACTTGGCTGGTTAACAAAAATAGGGGGATCCCCACGCCGTTTTTTTTTCGAGGGGATCCCCTATTTTTGTTAACCAGCCAAGCTAAGCAGACTGCTGTGGCCTGGTATTATCAGGCTTGCAAGGTCCATGGATATTGGATCCTTACCAGCCTGAAAAACCAGGCCTCAGCGGTCTGCTTCATCTGGCTGGTTAACAAAAATAGGGGGGACCCCACGCCAATTTTTTTCAAGGGGATCCCCTATTTTTGTTAATCAGCCAAGATATGCAGACTGCTGTGGCCTGGTATTATCAGGCTGGCAAGGTCTATGGATCTTGGCTCCTTAACAGCCTGAAAATCCAGGCCTCAGCGGTCTGCTTCATCTGGCTGGTTAACAAAATAGGGGGGACCCCACGCCAATTTTTTTCGAGGGGATCCCCTATTTTTGTTAATCAGCCAAGATATGCAGACTGCTGTGGCCTGGTATTATCAGGCTGGCAAGGTCCATGGATCTTGACTCCTTAACAGCCTGAAAATCCAGGCCTCAGCGGTTTTCTTCATCTGGCTGGTTAACAAAAATAGGGGGGACCCCACGCCAATTTTTTTCGAGGGGATCCCCTATTTTTGTTAATCAGCCAAGATATACAGACTGCTGTGGCCTGGTATTATCAGGCTGGCAAGGTCCATGGATCTTGGCTCCTTAACAGCCTGAAAATCCAGGCCTCAGCGGTTTTCTTCATCTGGCTGGTTAACAAAAATAGGGGGGACCCCACGCCAATTTTTTTCGAGGGGATCCCCTATTTTTGTTAATCAGCCAAGATATACAGACTGCTGTGGCCTGGTATTATCAGGCTGGCAAGGTCCATGGATCTTGGCTCCTTAACAGCCTGAAAATCCAGGCCTCAGCGGTCTGCTTCATCTGGCTGGTTAACAAAAATAGGGGGGACCCCACGCCATTTTTTTTTCGAAGGGAACCCCTATTTTTGTTAATCAGTTCCCTCTGACGTCACTGATTGTGTCCCTGGCTGACCTGAAGTGAAAGTGGAAAGCAATCAATTAAGCTTTCCACTTAAGGGCCCGTCTCACATAGCGATATCGCTACCGAGATCGCTGCTGAGTCACTAGTTTTGTGACGCAGCAGCAAGCTCACCAGCGATATCGCTGTGTGTGACATTCAGCGACGATCAGCCCCCCTGCCGGGTATCGCTGATCGTCGCTGAAATGTCAGGACCTTTGATCGCTGGTTTCCCGCTGACAGGCACACATCGCTGCGTGTGACAGGCGGGAGACCAGCGATCCGCTGGTAACCAAGGTACACAGCGGGTTTCCAGGCGCGGGGCTGTGCCTAGAAACCCGCTGTGTACCTTGGATACCAGCGCCCTGATGCAGGGAGCTGGTATCCAAGGTACACAGCGGGTTTCCAAGCGCTGCGCGGTGCCTGGAAACCCGCTGTGTACCTTGGTTACCAGCGGATCGCTGGTCTCCCGCCTGTCACACGCAGCGATGCGTGCCTGTCAGAGGGAAACCAGCGATCAAAAAAAGGTCCTGACATTTCTGCGACGATCAGCGATACCCGGCAGGGGGCTGATCGTCGCTGAATGTCACACACAGCGATATCGCTGGTGAGCTCGCTGCTGCGTCACAAAACTAGTGACTCAGCAGCGATCTCGGTAGCGATATCGCTATGTGAGACGGGCCCTTAAGCGATGTTACCCGCAGTGTCGCTGTCCCAGATCGCTGCCTGTTTGGCAGCTCAGCAGCGATCATGTAGCGATACACCAGCGATCCTGACAAGTGCATATCGTTGTCGGGATCGCTGGTGTATCGTTATGTGACACCCAGCCTTTACTCTCCTGTCAGGCAGGAGAGGAACTCATTCATTTGGGGTTTACTGTGAGGCTGCAGCATTA
Source organism: Oophaga sylvatica (assembly GCA_033576555.1). Classification (NCBI taxonomy): domain Eukaryota; kingdom Metazoa; phylum Chordata; class Amphibia; order Anura; family Dendrobatidae; genus Oophaga; species Oophaga sylvatica. The sequence goes on along the minus strand of JARQOD010003945.1, from coordinate 41,209 downwards.
GCTGCGGTCCCTGCAGTAAACATTAACCCTTTCTGAAGGATTACACCGTGGGACCTGACTGTGCATGGGATAGGTAACAATAATTTTGCTTTTTTATTTTATTTTTATTACAGGAAATGGTTTTTGCAGTAAAATAAAAGATGGTCAAAAACATGTGTCTTTATTTCATTAAAATGATTTTTAATTAAAGTGTGTGTGTTTTATTTTTATTTCATGCAATAGGATTAATAATTGATAGTTGTCTAATTGACAGCTCTCAATTATTAACCTGGCTTAAGGTCACCTTTCAATAGCAAGGTGGCTTTAACCCCATATTAACCCATTCGCCACCGCTACAGGGCAATGGGAATAGACGGGCAAAGTGCCAGAAAGGGCGAATCTAATTATAGATTTGTCTTTCCTGGGGTGTCTGGGGGCAGATGTTAGTAGCCGGGGGGGGCAAAAATAATGGTCCCTCTCTGGGCTATTATTATCTGCCCCCACTCACTGGCTTTGTCTGTCTGGTTGCGAAAATAGGGCGGGAGCCCACGCATTTTTTTCAGCAATTTTACACCTCATATATATATATACATGTCATTGAATTTGTGACACATATATATATATATTTATATTTGTAGTTCATACACTTCTACATAGTATAATAGCCGCTAATTCAATTGCCGGCTTTTGTGAAAATGCAGAACCCGACATGAAATGACACTTGGTGTACATAGGGTTAACCATGTCTTTTCATGTCCTTTGCTATCTAATTTGCACAAACAATTAAATCAGACTATGTGTGCAAAATTTCACACCTGTAGGGGTTAATTAAAGGTGTAAATTCGTAGCAAAAAAGTCCGTTTTTTTTACAACGAATTTACACCTTTAATTAACCCCTACAGGTGTGAAATTTTGCACACATAGTCTGATTTAATTGTTTGTGCAAATTAGATAGCAAAGGACATGAAAAGACATGGTTAACCCTATGTACACCAAGTGTCATTTCATGTCGGGTGACATGAAATGACACTTGGTGTACATAGGGTTAACCATGTCTTTTCATGTCCTTTGCTATCTAAGGCCGGAGTCACACTGGCGACAAAATCGGACGACTGCAATGCGATGAAATATCGCATTGCAGTCGGACCTATGTTAATCTATGGAGCAGCTCCCAGTATCAGATTTTTTGTGGTCCGTTTTAAACGTCCGTGTACAATCGCAGCATGCTGCGATTGTCACCGATTGTCGGTCGACAATCGCCAATGCAAGTCTATGGGAGCGATGAAAAATCTGATTACAAACGGACCACACTGTGTGACTTGCGATGAAATCGCATCGGTGTCCTTTAGAAAAGCCGGCAATTCATCCCCGCCTATACTGTAAAATCACACTGACAGCTTTAATAAAGACTAGAAAGAATAGATATATACACATAGAACACATACATATATATATACATGTCATTGTGACATGTATATATACATATATTTATAGTTCCTAGACTTCTACATACTGTAATAGCCGCTAATTCAATTGCCGGGTTTTGTGAAATCACAGAAGCCGACATGAAATGATACATTGTTTCCACACATTTAACCATGTAATTTCATGTATTTTTATATATGTTTGAAACATACAATTACATGAGTGTATTTGTGCAAAATTTCAGACATGTAGGGGTTAATTAAAGGTGTAATTTCGTTGAAAAAAAATGCGTGGGCTCCCGCTGTATTTTCTCCACCAGACAGACAAAGCAAAGCGAGTGGGGGCAGATAATAATAGCCCAGGGAGGGTGCATTTTTTTGTGCCCCCCCTGGCTACTAACATCTGCCCCCAGACACCCCAGAAAGGGCAAATCTATAATTAGATTCGCCCTTTCTGGCACTTTGCCCGTCTATTCCCATTGCCCTGTAGCGGTGGCGAATGGGTTAATCTCACCTTACTGTCACCTTGCAATTGAAAGGTGACCTTAAGGCAGGTTAATGATTGATAGCTGTCAATTAGACAACTATCAATTATTAATCCTATTGAAGTAAATAAAAAAACACACACACTTTAAGAATAAATAATTTTAATGAAATAAAAACACATTTTTTTGACCATATTTTATTTTACACTAAATCCGTGCGAAGCCATTGATCTCCTAAAATAAAGAAAAAGAAATAAAACAACATTATTCTTACCTATTCCGCCGATCTGTCACGTCCCACGCTGTAATCCTTCACAAAGGGTTAACTAGCTTTGAGCCAAGCAGTGCAAGTAATCCTGCATGCTCAGCTCAAAGCTCATGAATGAATAAGTTCCTCTCCTGGCGACAGGAGAGGATGTGTTTCATGAATGAAGCTTAATTGATTGTGTCCACTTTCCCTTTAGGTCAGGTCACTACAGTTAAATTGGCAAGAAATCAATTAAGCTCCATTCATGAATCTATTCCTCTACTTTCGCTGGGAGAGGAAGTTATTCATTCAGGGGAATACAGGTCTGAGACAGCATTATTAGCTCTCTGCGACCTGTAACCTGTTAACCCTTTCTGATGGATTACACCGTGGGACCTGACTGTACATCGGATTGGTAAGTATAATTTTGCTTTTTTATTTTATTTTTATTACAGGAAATGGTTTTAGCAGGAAAATAAAATATGGTCAAAAACTGTGTGATTATTTAATTAAACTTATTTTTTATTAAAGTGTGTGTGTTTGATTTTTCTTTCATACAATAGGATTAATAATTGATAGTTGCCTAATTGACAGCTATCAATTATTAACCTGGCTTAAAGTGACCTTTCAATTGCAAGGTCATTTTAACCCCTTATTAACCCATTCGCCACCGCTACAGGGCAATGGGAATAGACGGGCAAAGTGCCAGAAAGGGCGAATCTAATTATAGATTTGCCCTTTCTGGGGTGTCTGGGGGCAGATGTTAGTAGCCAGGGGGGGGCACAAAAAAAATGTACCCTCCCTAGGCTATTATTATCTGCCCCCACTCGCTTGCTTTGTCTGTCTGGTGGAGAAAATACAGCGGGAGCCCACGCATTTTTTTTTAACGAATTTACACCTTTAATTAACCCCTACATGTCTGAAATTTAGCACACATATACTCATGTAATTGTATGTTTCAAACATATATAAAAATACATGAAATTACATGGTTAAATGTGTGGAAACAATGTATCATTTCATGTCGGCTTCTGTGATTTCACTGAAGCCGGCAATTGAATTAGGGGCTATAACAGTATGTAGAAGTGTAAGAACTATAAATATATGTATATATATATATGTCACAATGACATATATATATATATATATATATATATATGTGTATATATCTATTCTTTCTTTTGGCATTTAAATACTATTCTTTTGGATCCATTATATGTCAGTTTTGCAAGCCTGCGAGAAAATCTCGCAAGTCGGATGAAAATCGGATGTTACAAGGTACACACACATGCGATTAAATCGCATCTTTGAAGGAAAATCGGATGCCAGAAGGATGTGTGATGTTTTTATTTTGATCCGATTGTCGACCGTCTAAAACGGACCGATTTTTTGTGGTTGTGTGTGACTCCAGCCTAATTTGCACAAACAATTAAATCAGACTATGTGTGCAAAATTTCACACCTGTAGGGGTTAATTAAAGGTGTAAATTCGTAGCAAAAAAAGTCCGTTTTTTTACAACGAATTTACACCTTTAATTAACCCCTACAGGTGTGAAATGTTGCACACATAGTCTGATTTAATTGTTTGTGCAAATCAGATAGCAAACGACATGAAAAGACATGGTTAACCCTATGTACACCAAGTGTCATTTCATGTCGGGTGCTTCTGTCTTTTCACTGAAGCCGGCTTTACCCGGCAATTGAATGAGAGGATATTTTACTATGTAGAAGTGTATAAACTATACATATATGTATATATGTCACAATGACATGTATATATATATATATGTATTCTATGTGTGTATATTTAGTGTTTACAAGGAAAGAATGAGTTTTTTTTAGTTGCGATATTTTGTTCCCATAGACTTACATGGGACTTCCGGTATCGGTATCGGGTATCGCCGATATTTTAGTGATATCGGCGATACCATTCCGATTCCGATACTTTAGGATATCGGAAAGTATCGCTCAACTCTAGTAATCAGCTTGGTGAGGAGGAAACAACTGTTAGCACAATTATTACAAAATAGAAGAAACACAAGATGACTGTCAATCTTCCTTGGTCTGAGGCTTCATGCGACATCTCACCTCGTGGGGTAAGGATGATTCTGAGAAAGGTCAGAAATCAGCCCAGAACTACACGGGATGAGCTGTTCAATGATCTTAAGAGAGCTGGAATCACAGTCTCAAACATTACCATTAATAACACCCTACGGTAATAGCTCCACTCGCCGTGTTTGGAAGAAGGAGTACGTACCCAAGAACACCATCCTAACTGTGAAGCATGGTGGGTGACTCATCAAACTTTGGTGGTACTTTTCTGCAATGTGGACAGGACGACTGCACTACTGAAGAAAGAATCAATGGGGTCATTAGATTTTGTCCAACAACCTTCTACCCCCAGTAAGAGTATGGAAGATGAGTTGTAGCTGGATCTTCCAGCATGACAATGACCTGAAAAACACTGCCAGGGCATCTAGGGATTGGTTCTGTAAGAAGAATTTTAAGGTCCTTAAGTGGTCTTGCCAGTCTCCAAACCTGAACGCAATAGAAAATCTTTGGAGGGAGCTGAAACTCAATGTTACCCAGCCACAGCCCCAAAACCTGAAAGATCTGGAGAAGATCTGTATGGAGGAGTAGGCCAAAATCCCTGCTGCAGTGTGTGAAAACTTGGTCAAGAATTACAAGAAATGTCTGAGCTCTAATTGCAAATAAAGGTTTCTGTATCAAATATTAAGTTCTGTTTTTCTATTGCATCAAATACTTATTGTATACAATAAAATGCAAATTAATTATGTAAAATTCATACAATGCGATTTTCTGCATTTTTTTAAGATTATGTCTCTCACAGTTGAAGTGCAGTACTTATATTCCCCACTGTATGACCCTAGACCCTGCAGGAACAATTGTTTTAAATCCTTAGCCGTTGTAATAAATTATACAGAATATACAATTGTACATGAGACTGCATATTGACTAAAAATTCGAAAAATTAAAATGAAAAACAAATTATTAAAAAAGTTTTTTATAGACTGTAATTATGTGGTGACAAAAAGGGATGAGCGAACCCGAACGTTAAAGTTCAGGTTTCATAGTCGAACCCCGAACGCAGAAATCTTACTGTACGTCTGTGTTACTGTTCGAGTTCTGCAGCCTAATAAATCTTGTTAAAAGGCTGTAGAGCAGCCAATCAGCAAGCTCTAAGGCCATGGGCACTTCCAGCCCCATCACAGCCATAGCAAGTAATGGCATGGCTGTGTTTGACCGGAACACCAAGTGACCCGGTCTGATAGTGTAAAATAAATAACTTAAAAATTAAATGTGATACCCTGTAATTTTAATAATCAGGCAAGGGAAAGCAGACAGTTGTGAGCTGCTATTCTCATCTGGGAAAGGGGCCAATATCCATGGACCTTCCCAGTCTATTAATATCCGCCCCCAGCTCTCTGCTTTTCCCTTGCTGGTTATTAAAAATGGGGAGACCATGAAAAAATAAAGTAGTATTACCTCTATTTTCGTATCCACATTTGTTTGCAGGGCAAGTTTCCTGCTATAACCCCCATTTTGATTCATTTTGCAGCCCCATTGTCCTTATTAAGACCATTTTACAGTCATTTTACAGCACCAAAGTTTGGCTCCCCATTGACTTCTATTGGGTTTGGGTCCAGGGTCTAGTTCAGGTCAAGTTCTGGTAAGGAATATTGTTATTTGTTTTTTTTTTCCTCTTTTGCAGATGATGAGGGCATCGGGGGTATAGGCGAGGTTGTAAGTATGGTGTAATTAAGATTATTAAAGGAGTCTGTGTCTTTCAATTAACCCCTCTCTGACATTAGACATACGATCCCGTCCATAAAACCCGTGACAATCTGACCATGGACGGGATAGTACGTCATAGCGATCAGCTGCGCTCCTGGGGGGAGCGCAGCTGATCGCCGCCGGGTGTCAGCTGATTATCACAGCTGACACCCGGGACTGTGTGCCAGGAGTGGTCACGGACCGCTCCCGGCACATTAACCCCTTGCACACCGCGATCAAACATGATCGCGGTGTACTGGGGGCACAGGGGGGCAACGTGCAGGGAGAGCGCTCCCTGCGCGCCCCCCTGAGACCCTCAGAACAGCGCGATGTGATCGCGCTATTTTGAGGGCTTCCTCCCTCCCAGGACCCGGATCCAAGATGGCGCCGGGGTCCTGGAGGGAGGCGGCTTCCTCAGTGCCTGCTGAGAGCAGGCACTGAGAAGCTGCTGCGCTGCCTGTGAGATCGCTGGTCTCACAGAGTGCTGTGCACACTGTGAGACCAGCGATCTCACATTTTACAGTGATGTCCCACCCTGGGACAATGTAAAAAAGTAAAAAAAATAAAAATAAACGTGTAAAAAAAAAAATTCCAAAATAAGTAAAAAAAAAAAAAAAATATTCCCCAATAAATTCATTTTTTCCTGTAAATAAAAAAAATAAAACAATAAAAGTACACATATTTGGTATCGCCGCGTCCATAACGACCCCCCCTATAAAACTGTCCCACTAGTTAACCCCTTTAGTGAACCCCTTAAAAAAATAAAATAAAAACAAAGCAAAAAATCAGTGCTTTATCATCATACCGCTGAACAAAAAGTGGAATAACACGCAATCAAAAAGACGGATATAAATAAACATAGCACCGCTGAAAACGTCATCTTGTCCCTCAAAAAACAAGCCATCACACAGCATCATGAGCGAAAAAATAAAAAAGTTATAGCTCGCAGAATAAAGCGATGCAAAAATAATTATTTTTTCTATAAAATTGTTTTTATTCTATAAAAGCGCCAAAACATAAAAAAACGATATAAATGAGGTATCGCCGTAATCGTACTGACCCGAAGAATAAAACTGCTTTATCAATTTTACCACACGCGGAACGGTATAAACGCCTCCCCCAAAAGAAATTCATGAATTGCTGATTTTTGTTCATTCTAACCTCCCAAAAATCGAAATAAAAAGCGATCAAAAAATGTCACGTGCTCAAAAATGGTACCAATAAAAACGTCAACTCGTACCGCAAAAAATAAGACCTCACATGACTCTGTGGGCCAAAATATGCAAAAATTATAGCTCTCAAAATGTGGTGATGCAAAAACTATTTTTTGCAATAAAAAGCGTCTTTTAGCGTGACAGCTGCCAATCATAAAAACCCGCTATAAATAGTAAATCAAACCCCCTTTATCACCCCCTTAGTTAGGGAAAAATAATAAAATTACAAAAATGTATTTATTTCCATTTTCCCATTAGGGTTATGGTTAAGGTTAGGGTTGCGGCAAAAGTTAGGGTTAGGGTTGGCGCTAAAGTTAGTATTAGGGTTATGGTTGGGATTAGGGATAGGGGTGTGTTAGGGTTACGTTTGTGGTTAGGGTTGGGACTAGGGTTAGGGGTGTGTAGAGGTTATGGTTGGAGTTAGAATTGGGGGGTTTCCGCTGTTTAGGCACATCAGGGGCTCTCCAAATGTGACATGACATCTGATCTCAATTCCAGCCAATTCTGCGTTGAAAAAGTCAAACGGTGCTCCTTCCCTTCTGAGCTCTGCCATGCGCCCAAACAGTAGTTTACTCCCACATGGGGTATCAGCGTACTCTGGACCCTAAGAGTTATTGTGCAATTTGTCCTATTTCTTCTGTTACCCTTGGGAAAATAAAAAACTGGGGGCAAAAATATCATTTTTTTAAAAAAAAAATGATTTTTTTTTGTTTTTACGGCTGTACGTTATAAACTTGTGTGAAGCACTTGGGGCTTCATAGCGCTCACCACACATCTAGATAAGTTCCTTGTGGGGTCTATTTTCAAAAATGGGGTCACTTGTGGGGGTTTCCACTGTTTAGGCGCATCAGGGGCTCTCCAAATGCGACATGACGCCCCCACACCATTCCATCAAAGTCTACAATCCAAAACGTCACTACTTCCCTTCCGAGCCCCAACGTGTTCCCATACAGTAGTTTTCTCCCACATATTGGGTATCAGCGTACTCAGTCAGGACAAATTGGACAACAACTTTTTGGGTCCAATTTCTCCTGTTACCCTTGTGAAAATAAAATATTGGGGGCGAAAAAAATAATTTTTGTAAAAAAAATATATATTTTTTATTTTTACGGCTGTTCGTTATAAACTTCTATGAAGCACTTAGGGGTTCAAAGTGCTCACCACACATCTAGATAAGTTCCTTGTGGGGTCTATTTTCCAAAATGGAGTCACTTGTGGGGGGTTTCCACTGTTTAGGTGCATCAGGGGCTCTCCAAATGCGACATGACGCCCCCAGAGCATTCCATCAAAGTCTGCAATCCAAAACGTCACTACTTCCCTTTCGAGCCCCAACGTGTACCCATACAGTAGTTTTCTCCCACATATTGGGTATCAGCGTACTCAGGACAAATTGGACAACAAGTTTTGGGGTCCAATTTCTCCTGTTACCCTTGGGAAAATAAAATATTGGGGGCGAAAAAAATAATTTTTGTAAAAAAAAAAATTTTTTGTTTTATACGGCTGTACGTTATAAACTTCTGTGAAGCACTTGGGGCTTCATAGCGCTCACCACACATCTAGATAAGTTCCTTATGGGGTCTATTTTCCAAAATGTGGTCACTTGTGGGGGGTTTCTGCTGTTTAGGCTCATCTGGGGCACTGCAAACGGAACATGACCCCCATCAACGTCTGCATTCCAAAACGTTACTACTTCCTTTCCAAGCCCTGCCATGCGCCCAAACAGTTTCCCCCCCCAACATATTGGGTATCAGCGTACTCAGGACAAATTGGCCAACAACTTTTGGGGTCCAATTTCCTTGGGAAAAATCAAAAATTTGGGACTAAAAAATCATTTTTGTGGAAAATTGTTTCTTTTTTTTTTTCACACCCAGGCATTATAAACTTTTGTGAAACACTTGGGGATTCAAAGTGCTCACAACAGATCTAGATAAGTTCCTTAGGGGGTCTAGTTTCCAAAATGGTGTCACTTGTGGGGGGTTTCCACTGTTTAGGCACATCAGGGGCTCTCCAAACGCGACATGGCGTCCAATCTCAATTCCAGCCAATTTTAGTTTGAAAAAGTCAAACGGCGCTCTTTCCCTTATGAGCTCTGCTGTGCACACATACAGTGGTTTTCCCCCACTTATGGGGTATTGGCGTACTCAGGAGAAATTGCACAACTTTATGTGTCCATTTTCTTCTTTTACCCTTGTGAAAATAAAAAAAAAGTTTGTAAAAGATCATTTTTGTGGCTAAAAAGTTAAATATTCATTTTTTCCTTCCACGTTGCTTCAGCTCCTGTGAAGCACCTGAAGGGTTAATAAACTTTTTGAATGTGGTTTTGAGTACCTTGAGGGGTGCAGTTTTTATAATGGTGTCACTTTTGGGTATTTTCTGCCATATAGACCCCTCAAAGTGACTTCAAATATGAGGTGGTCCCAAAAAAAAATGGCTTTGTAAATTTTGTTGTAAAAATGAGAAATCGCTGGTCAACTTTTAACCCTTATAATTTCCTAAGAAAAAAAAATTTTGATTCCAAAATTGTGCTGATATAAAGTAGACATGTGGGAAATGTTATTTCTTAACTATTTTCTGTGACATATTTCTCTGTTTTAAGGGAATAAAAATTCAAAGTTTGAAAATTGCAAAATTTTCAAAATTTTCGCCATATTTGCATTTTTTTCAAAAATAAACGCAAGGTATATCGAAGAAATTTTACCACTAACGTAAAGTACAATATGTCACGAGAAAACAATCTCAGAATCGCGCAGATCCGTTGAAGCGTTCCAGAGTTATAACCTCATAAAGAGACAGTGGTCAGAATTGTAAAAATTGGCCCGGTCATTAACGTGCAAACCACCCTTGGGGTGAAGGGGTTAAAGGACTTTATTTCTAGGTGTCTGTGTTTTCTTACAATTTGTGTAAGTGTAAGGAGGTCAAGGGTATTAATCCTTGAAATGTTTCATTCTTTTTATGTGTGTAATGTATGCGTTTTAGATAATGTATGATGTCATCTTTCCATGTTATGTCTGTTTAGAGGGGGTAAAGATGTAGATAGACAGCGCTTCCTTGGGGTCACTAGAGGAGGGCATTAGTAGCGTAGGATATATATATATATAGGTTATATACAGTTTGAGAGGGATCACTAATGGGGGCATGTTAGAGATCCAGTTAGGCAGTTATAAAATATGTCAGTGCAGTACTTGGGTAGGACGCTAGATGGGGGCATTGAGCACATCCAGTCCAATAGGGACAAATGGTTAGGGACTTTTGTCAGGGAAGGATTCCCTCGTAGCGGGAGTCTGTCAGGAAGATTTCCTCGTAGCGGAAGTCAGTCAGGGGTGGACCTTGCTAGTGTAAGGACGTCCATGTTCCTGGGCCCTGGACAGTGCCAAGTAGAGTGAAGGTACCAGCAACCAAAAAGTAGCCGGTGAAGGATTCACCGTGGGAACGTGAGCCCAAAGACTGTGGGTTGACGCAGCAGAGGCAAGTGGAAGATCCACTGTGGGAACGCTCAGCAGAAGAGTGTATGCATGAGCGTAGTAGTGAGTGGGCCACCAGCAAGTATCCGGGCAGGATAACCAGAGAGAGGTGGACGACCTAGTAGATGTGTCTTTCTATACTGGATTGAATTGTCTCCAGGGGAAGAGATCGAAGTGCCGTTTTCACCCGGCTCCTCGTCCCGTCAATACTTTGTGGTCCATTCTGGTGTAGTGGAAGAGAAAAAGCGGAGTTGTGGAAAATGTACTGCTGGTATCGTATAAGACGTGCTAATGGTGTTTTGGATGTGCTGTGTCTGGAGGAAAATAATATTGGATTCTGATTCTAATTATTCTGTAAACTCTGTCATGGGGGAAGAAACACCCAGGAAAATAAAGGTGAACGGTGTAAAAAATGCAGTTGCTCCCAGTAAGTTCACCCCTCGGCAGATCTATCACATAAGGATTACGGATTTTCCATTGAGCCTGTTTGCCCTTGTCCAAGATGGAGTATTGTGCCTCGCTCTGTCCGACTCCTGGAGCTTCCTGTCTGGACTGCTATTTAAGTCCGGCTCAAGAGATCCTACTTGCCTGAGTATTTTGTTGCTGCTGGCTTCTAAGCTTCCTCCTGGTCTGCTTCTGGAGTTCCTGCTGCTGCCTCTCCACTTACAGCTGCCATCAGCCCTTTGTGCGGCTTCCTGATCCTGGCTGGTGTTACTTATTATCCGGACGTCTAGTGTGGAGCTACTCATCTCTAGAACTGCTGTGGTCAGTAAGAGATTCTGACATTGATTTCACTTCTTGGACTGTGTCTGTGTGGGCTGCAGTGCTGGACTTGAGCAGGACTTTTCAGCCTAAAAGGTACATTTAGTAACCTTCTCCTGCTAATGCTCCACCTGTGTATTGCTGGACTTCTACGTTAAGTGTTGTGTGCACTCTTGGTCATATTATTGTTGGACTTCTACGTTAAGTGCTGTGCGCACTCTTGCTCATATTATTGCTGGACTTTTACGTTAAGTGCCGTATATACTCTCGCTTTATATTACTGCTGGACTTGTGCATATTAGAGGTCGCGCCCCTCTATCCAGTTTACTGATCATTTCTATATTGTTCTGTGCACTTTGTTACTATTGCAGGAAGATCTCTGTTAGATTTGGTTCAATTTTTTACTTTTTTAAATACACTTGTTTGCCTCATCTTTGGTCTCCGTTTGGTTTTATCCTACGCAATTAGATTCCATAGTACCCACATAATTGTTACAATGTGAATATGAGGTTAGTACTGGGGGGCATCATATTGACGCCACTCCATTACTAACCCTGGGACTTGATGTCACCTGACAATACAAAGGTGACATCAATCCCCCAACTATCACACCACTTGCCACAGCTACAGGGCAAGTGGGAAGAGCGAGGCTAAGTGCCAGAATTGAAGCATCTTAGAGATGGGGCGGCTGAGAGCTGATGATTTTAGCCAGGAGGGCCAGTATCCATGTCCCCTTCCTAGGCTAATAATATCTTACTCTTTAGACATACATTGATACAATCTGTTGCCCAATGCACATGCACTTTCTGAGTTGACCATTAGATTTATACTCTTTTACTTTGTTTCTGGTATTGATTGCCTGTTTGTTACAGTGGTGCTACTCTTTTTTGGCTGACCCTTGTCATTTCTTTATCATCCCTGTTATGTCTTTACTAGAGATGAGCGAATTTGCCTTTTTTAGGATCGAGTCGGGTTTCATGAAACCCGACTTTCTCAAAAGTCGAGTCGAACAAAATCAGCTGACTATCGTGAAAAGTCGGAGGTCCGACTGAAACATGAAACTCAATGCAAGTCAATGGGGAAGCAAAGTCGTCAGGGAATGGAGGACAGTAAACACACTTACAGTGCCCATTTCAATGCCAACGACATCAATTCTTATTACTTAAGCTTGGCAACCTTCGTTTACTTTATAATAATAGTTACGCATTGAATACTGGGGGTTATTTGGCAAAAGTTGTGGGGGTAGGGCTGGCTCCAGGTTTTCTTGTGCCCGGGCCAAAGAGTCTCAGTGCACCCCTTTAACACATAACATAATTCATGATGCTCCGATCCGGCACAGAAATATAGGTATAGTACAATGACAAAAACTTCACTTCTTACATGACATGACTGATATCTATTTAAAATCTACAATAGCTCTAAAACCAGACAGTAAATTCCTCCAAACAGTATTATGGCCACCACATAGTGCGCCATACAGAATAATGAGCCCCACATATTGCTCCTGTAAGGTTCTGTGTACATGTTTCTGAAACTCAGTTTTTCCGTCAGCCATTTTACTTTCTGTCTTGCTGCAGCTATCTTGCCCTCAGTCAATATGGAGTTTCCAGCTTGCATGTTCCCGCCCTGATTCTCTCCTCTTGCTTCTTAAGCAGCCACAGCTGAGCAATCAGTGCTTCAGAATCAAGCCTGCAGTGAACCTGTGACCTGACTCCTGGAAGCCTTGGACTTTGTACTCCAGTTATTTCCTATTGTGGAGCTTTGGAACACTCGTGGACTTTGGAACCTTGCTATTTGATAAATCCACGTTTGCATGGACTTACGGTAACAGAGAAGAGATCCTGAACCTGTTGTGGAGAGTGATTGCTGAGCTTAAGTTACTCTGGCCTGCTGTGTCTCCTGCTTTTGTATCTGCAAACTGTGTGACTATTATTGCCACTTGTATGAAGTAATACAAGACCTTCTATGTCAAACCTGTGACTCCTGTGTTTTCATCGCACCCAAGCACAAGACACTATATGAACTGTACTCCTTACATTACAAGATTCTGAAGCCAAACGTTAGTGTCTGCTGGGTCTGGAAAGGCTGTGTCTGCTGTAACTGTGGATATTAGATGTCCGGTTGTACTTTCTGTGATGACAGTGGTTGTGACTTCTCACAACCATTTAAGGTGAGCAATTCCCTTAAGTTTTTTTTTCTGCAGTGTTACCACAGGTAAACACTATTGTTTTTTTTTTTTCTCTTTTCTCTTTTGTGTCTGCTGTAACTGTGGATATCAGATGTCCGGTTGAACTTTCTGTGATGATAGTGGTTGTGTGACTTCTCACAACCATTCCAGGTGAGCAGTTCCCTTAATTTTTTTTTTCTCTCTGCAGTGTTACCACAGGTAAACACTATTTTTTTTTTTTCTCCTCTCCTCTCCTTCCAGTACTCCTGTCTTAAAAGATCTGGAAAATGGAGGCCCGCATAAAGGAACTTTGTGGAGTGACTGATAATATCCTTGCAGATTTGCAGACTATAAAAACCCGTTTTACAAACCTACAGGACCTCACTAATCACAATTTGCAAGTGTTTGGACAGACTGCCCAGGATTTGCGAGCCAGGATTGAGGTTCTAGAGGAGCGAGTCCAGGCTCCTGCCGTAGCCCCGAGTTCTGGGATTCCCAAGTTGCCCCCTTTTCGTTTTGGCGGTGAATGTGAGAAATTCAGGGGATGCAATCTTTTTTTTTCTGCACAATTTCCCACTGAACGATCGAAAGTGCTTACTATAATTATGTTGCTTACCAACAAGGCTTTGATGTGGGCAAACCCCCCTGATTGAGACTGAGGATGAATGTTTGGATCATCTTGATGCTTTCATTTCAGCCATGGGGCAGGTGTTTGATGACCCCAATCGAGGTGCAACAGCTGAAGCAGCCATGTTAGCTTTGCGCCAAGGTAAGCACTCGGTAGCTGAATATGCCTTGGATTTCAGGAGATGGGCCCTTGATACCACCTGGGACAGTTCCGCCAAAAAATCTATTTTTCGAAAAGGGTTATCTCCACTGATTAAGGATGAACTTGCTCGTGCCGACCCTCCCACTGCGTTAGGTGACTTTATTAACTACTGCATCCGTATTGATACTCGTCTGACTGAACGCAGGCAAGAGAGATGGTTCGAAAGCAATCGCACAAACCTTTTCCTACCTTCCTCTCCAGCTAAGGAACCTTTGAGTAGGATTACACGGGAACCTGAACCTGAACCCATGCAGGTAGACTCTTTACAACGACGGGTTAGTGATGCACGCAAGGAACATCGTTTTAAGGAGAATCTATGTTTCTATTGTGGTAAGTCAGGGCACTTCATTATAAACTGCCCCAGCCGTTCTCGTAAGACTACTGCATCACTCATTCACTGTGAGTGTTGCGAGAGGGGATCTGTCAGGTCCGAGCCTCAGGCTCCAGAGAGATCTGCAGCAACAGATCTTGATTTCTCGGACTTAAACTCCGTTACCTCTGAGGACGTTGACTGTGTAAACGCTGCAATTTTTCAAGTTTCCTCAGCGGTGTCCCAGCTGAGTTGTAAGAAAAACAATTCTCATTGCTTTCTTTCCATCAAACTCTGGGTTGACTCAGCTTGGGTATCTAGCTCTGCTATGATCGACTCAGGGGCAAGTGGAAATTTTATGGATGTCTCCTTTGCTCTGAAACAGGGGATACGTTCAGTGAAGAAGGCTACTCCAGTACAGATGGAAACTGTGGATGGCTCCCTGCTGACCTCTGGACCAGTGGATCAGGAAACAGAGCCTTTGAGGGTTCTTATGGGTAAAGATCATCAAGAGAAACTGTCCTTTATGCTTATCTCTTCTCCCCATTTTCCCATTATTCTAGGGCTACCATGGCTGCAGGCTCAGAATCCTACCATTAACTGGGAGACCAAGGAATTACACTTTCCAGAGAAACAGATGAGTCCAAAAGTTTCAGCTTGCTCTGTTCCTAAAGGAACCATGTCAGTCCCTGAACTACCAGCTGTATACCAGGACTATGTGGATCTATGTGACAAGAAGAACGCTGACCAGCTTCCCCCTCACCGTCCATATGATTGTCCAATTGAATTATTGCCTGGAGCAGAGATACCTTTTGGTAAGATCTACCCCCTGGCGGGGCCCGAGCTAAAGGCTTTAAAGGATTACATAGACGAAAATCTAGCCAAGGGCTTCAACGCCCCGCTTCATCTCCTGCAGGTGCACCCATCTTCTTTGTAAAGAAGAAAGATGGATCTCTGAGACCCTGCGTAGACTATAGGGAACTCAATAAGGTTACTATTAGAAACCGTTATCCATTGCCTTTAATCCCTGAGTTATTGGAGAGAGTGCGACATGCCAAAATTTTCTCTAAACTAGATCTCCGTGAGGCCTATAACTTAGTCCGTATTAGACCTGGGGATGAATGGAAGACTGCATTCAGGTCACGCTATGGACACTTTGAATATCTAGTTATGCCTTTTGGTCTGAGTACCGCCCCAGCCACTTTCCAACACTTGGTGAATGACATCTTCAGGGATCTCCTAGATACATTCGTGGTGATTTATTTGGATGATATTCTAATTTTTTCTAACTCCACAGAGGAACATCATGGACATGTGAGAATGGTCTTGGAACGTCTAAGACAAAATCATCTTTACATCAAACTTGAAAAGTGTGAATTCCATAGGACCGAAATTCAATTTCTGGGGTATGTACTGTCTACACAAGGAATTAGTATGGATGGAAGCAAGACCCAAGCCATCAAGGATTGGCCAAGTCCTAGAAATGTGAAGGAGGTGCAGCGCTTCATCGGGTTTGCCAACTTCTATAGACGTTTCATTAGGAATTTCTCTGAGGTAGTGTCACCTATCACCCAACTTACCCGGAAAGAGTCTAGGTTCTCCTGGACTCCCCAAGCCCAGGAAGCATTTTCCCGTCTAAAAGATAAATTTACCACTGCACCTATCTTAGTACATCCCAACCCCGAACTTGCCTTCATAATAGAGGTGGATGCTTCAGACTGTGCCGTTGGAGCTATACTCTCTCAGAGAACAGGTGAGAAGAATGTCTTGCATCCCTGTGCCTTCTTTTCCCAGCAGTTGTCTTCGGCTGAGAGGAACTACGATGTGGGCAATAGAGAGTTGTTGGCCATTATTGCCGCCTTCAAGGAATGGAGACACCTTCTTCAGGGAGCTGCACAGCAAATAGTCGTCCTGACAGACCATCGTAACCTTGAATTTATCAGGTCGGCTAAGTGCCTGACTCCTCGCCAGGCTCGCTGGAATCTTTTCTTAAACCAATTTAATTTTATCATTTCTTATAGACCAGGATCGCGCAATGGAAAGGCTGATGCACTCTCTAGGATTTATTCAGCAGAGACACGTCCACTTACTCCTCCTAAGACTATTCTTCCTGACTCTAGATTCCTGGGAGTGATTCATAATCAAGACCTACTTAAGGACATCAAGGAAGCATACCATGCGGATTCCTTTTTGGCACAACCCCCAAGGGACGTAAGTCTTGTCTTTAAGAATGGTGTGTGGATTCAGGGACAACGTCTGTATATTCCTGAAACAGTCAGATTGAGAGTATTGCAACTCATTCACGATTCCAAGATAGCTGGGCATAGAGGAATTCTAAAGACACAGGAATTTCTTTCTCGTTTTTTTGGTGGCCCACTTGCAGGAAGGATGTTTTAAACTATGTCACTTCATGTGAAGTCTGTGCAAGATGCAAAACACCTCGCTCCTCACCAACTGGTCTGTTGCAACCCCTTCCCACCCCGTCCCGCCCGTGGGGATCCATTTCTATGGACTTCATTGTGGAGTTACCAACCTCTCAAGGGAAGAACACCATTCTAGTGGTGGTTGATCGTTTAACAAAAGCAGCTCATTTTATCCCTTGTGTCGGCTTACCCACTGCAAGACAGACATCAGATTTGATGATTAAAAATGTGTTTCGCTTACATGGAGTACCAGATGAGGTTATTTCGGATCGAGGGGTGCAATTCACTTCAAGGTTTTGGCAAAATTTCTGTGCAGCATTGGACATTAAAGTAAACCTTTCTTCTGCTTTTCATCCTCAGACTAATGGACAGACAGAACGAACCAATCAGACCCTGGAGCAGTATCTTCGCTGCTTTATCTGCCACCTACAGGATGATTGGGTGGATCTACTTCCACTGGCTGAGTTCTCTTATAACAACTCTCAGAGCGCCTCCACTAAGCAGTCTCCTTTTTACTCCAATTTAGGTTATCATCCTAATATTCTTCCTCGATTTCCCATAGAAACGCCTTTGCCAGCAGTGGCTGAAAGAATCACGTCTTTACAAAAGAATATGGATCTTCTAAAGGGAAATCTGGAATTGGCTCAGGAAAGGTACAAGAAAGCGCAGATAAATTTCGTAAACCTGCACCAGCTTTCAAGGTAGGAGACCTGGTTTGGCTGTCAACCAGAAATCTTAAGTTGGGAATTCCATCATCTAAGTTGGGACATAAATACATTTGACCTTATAAAATCAGTAAAATTATAAGTGCTGTCGCTTGTCGTCTTCAACTGCCCAGAACTATGAGAATCCACCCTGTCTTTCATGTATCCCTACTAAAGGCTGCGACACCCAATACGTTTCCTGGACGTTCTTCTCCTTGCCCTGACCCAGTGCTAGTCGATGGTCAGGAAGAATTTGTGGTGGAAAGGATTCTAGATTCCAGGTTGTATAGAAATCAGTTACAATATCTGATTAAATGGCAGGGCTACCCAGTGGAGGACAACTCATGGGAGCCAGTCAGTAACGTTAATGCTCCTCGCTTGCTCCGTCAGTTTCATCAGAGGTACCCACACAAGCCTGGTCTGAGGTCATCCGGAGGTTGTCCCTAAGGGGGAGTAATGTAAGGTTCTGTGTACATGTTCCTGAAACTCAGTTTTTCCGTCAGCCATTTTACTTTCTGTCTTGCTGCAGCTATCTTGCCCTCAGTCAATATGGAGTTTCCAGCTTGCATGTTCCCGCCCTGATTCTCTCCTCTTGCTACTTAAGCAGCCACAGCTGAGCAATCAGTGCTTCAGAATCAAGCCTGCAGTGAACCTGTGACCTGACTCCTGAAAGCCTTGGACTTTGTACTCCAGTTATTTCCTATTGTGGAACTTTGGAACACTCGTGGACTTTGGAACCTTGCTATTTGATAAATCCACATTTGCATGGACTTACGGTAACAGAGAAGAGATCCTGAACCTGTTGTGGAGAGTGATTGCTGAGCTTAAGTTACTCTGGCCTGCTGTGTCTCCTGCTTTTGTATCTGCAAACTGTGTGACTATTATTGCCACTTGTATGAAGTAATACAAGACCTTCTATATCAAACCTGTGACTCCTGTGTTTTCATCGCACCCAAGCACAAGACACTATATGAACTGTACTCCTTACATTACAGCTCCATACATAATTGGTCCCATATAATGTTCCATACAGTATATGATGAGCTCCACATAATACTCCAGTATATCATGGTCCCCATGTAATGTGCAATACAGTATAGGACGGTCCCCATAGAGTAGAATGAGCCCCACATATTGCTCCATACAGTATAATGAGTCGCATATAAGGCTCCATACAGTATATGATGGGCCCCATATATTGCTCCATACAGAATGGGCTCCATATAATGCTCCATACAGAATAGGCCCCATATGTGCTCCATATGATGCTCCATACCCTATATCATGCCCCATAAATAATGAACCCCATATGATGCTCCAGTATATGATGGACCCCATGGATGATGCTCCAGTGTCTTATGGGCCAATATAATGCTCCATATATAATGGGCCCCATTTATAATGCTCCAGTGTGTAATGGGCCCCGGATATGCTGCTCCAGTGTATGATGGGCCCCATTTAGAATGCTCCAGTATATGATGGGCCCCATGAATGATGCTCCAGTGTCTTATGGGCCAAAATAATGCTCCATATATAATGGGCACCATTTATAATGCTCCAGTGTATAATGGGCCCCATAGATGCTGCTCCAGTGTCTGATCTGCCCCATTTAGAATGCTCCAGTATATGATGGGCCCCATGGATGATGCTCCAGTGTAATATGGGCCAAAATAATGCTCCATATATAATGGGCCCCATTTTTAATGCTCCAGTGTATAATGGGCCCCGTAAATGCTGCTCCAGTGTCTGATATCCCCCATTTAAAATGCTCCAGTATATGATGGGCCCCATGGATGATGCTCCAGTGTCTTATGGGCCAATATAATGCTCCATATATAATGGGCCCCATTTATAATGTTCCAGTGTATAATGGGCCTCATAAATGCTGCTCCAGTGTCTGATCTGCCCCATTTAGAATGCTCCAGTATATGATGGGCCCCATGGATGATGCACCAGTGTCTTATTGGCCAATATAATGCTCCATATATAATGTGCCCCATTTATAATGCTCCAGTGTGTAATGGGCCCTGGATATGCTGCTCCAGTGTCTGATCTGCCCCATTTAGAATGCTACAGTATATGATGGGCCCCATGGATGATGCTCCAGTGTCTTATGGGCCAAAATAATGCTCCATATATAATGGGCCCCATTTATAATGCTCCAGTGTATAATGGGCCCCATAGATGCTGCTCCAGTGGCTGATCTGCCCCATTTATAATGCTCCAGTATATTATGGGCCCCATGGATGATGCTCCAGTGTCATATGGGCCAAAATAATGCTCCATATATAATGGGCCCTATTTATAATGCTCCAGTGTATAATGG
Organism: Oophaga sylvatica; assembly: GCA_033576555.1. Classification (NCBI taxonomy): domain Eukaryota; kingdom Metazoa; phylum Chordata; class Amphibia; order Anura; family Dendrobatidae; genus Oophaga; species Oophaga sylvatica. The sequence goes on along the minus strand of JARQOD010003945.1, from coordinate 21,084 downwards.
GCCCCGGAAATGCTGCTCCAGTGTCTGATGTCCCCCAGTTGGAATGCTCCAGTATATGATGGGCCTCATGAATGATGCTCCAGTCTATGATGGGCCCCATATATAATTCTCCAGTGTATAATGCTCCCCATATATTGCTCCCAACATTAAAAAAATGAAATACCTCTCCTCTCTGGGCACTGCTCTACGCTGGACTCCTTAGCGTCGCCATCTTCCAGCTCTCTGCACTTGGACTGTTTAGGCAGAGGGCATACAGACGTGACATCATCGCTCTCTCAGACCTGAATGTCATTGTCAGGAAACGCGGAAGACGTCACAGCGGTGGAGCAGGGAGAGGTAAGTATTGCAAGTGCTGTGGCCCTGAGCAAGCAGGGGGGCCCACTCGTGGGCGACGGCACTGGCACTGGGCCCCTCATAGTATGCCGGTGTGTCTGAAGGCGAGTGGGCCTCTCCACCGTCAGAGATATTTTTGCGTACTATGAGGGGCCCTGTGCCAGTGCTGTCGTCCAAGAGTCGGCCCCCCCACCTGCTCAGGGCCCCGGCACTTGTCCGGGTGCGCCAGGTGGTGACGCCGGCTCTGGGGGTACAGCCCAGTTAGGGAGGTGGAAAAACTGGCATATGTTGAGGTGTAGGCTGGACGTTCAATTGCTGCAAATGGAGGAATTGGAGAAGTCGGAGGAAGAGGAGGACAAAGCGAGCCATTTTGCTTGTAACCAACATTTTAGGTGGACAGCCGGGTCCTTCTTTCTGTCAGGATTGATCCAGCTGCACTGAACACTCTTTTTGATAGCACATTATCAGCAGGGCAAGCGAGCTCCTGTAAGGCATATTGTGCCAATTCAGGCCAGATGTACAGTTTACAGGCCCAGTAGTCAAAGGGGAACGAACTGTGAGGGAGAACATCGATAGGGGAGGAGAGGTAATTTTGAACCATAGTTGACAACTTCTGTCTCCTGTCTGTTGCAATTGATTCATTATTACCAGTCGTGAGAGCGTTACTCGAGAAATCAGTCCACAAAATGGTCATGAAACCCCGTTCTTCAACGCCACTTTGGCGGTGTGCACCACGAACACCTCTTCCATTTGGCCCAGTACGGCTCGTGGTAGAACCTGCACCGTTGCTGTGTACTGGGAATGCCTCTAACAAACGGTTTACCAGAGTTGCTTGTTTGTTCACCTATATTAGCTCTAGGTTCTCTTGTGGCATGATGTTCTGTAATTTGCCTTTATAGCGTGGATCGAGGATGCTGGCCAACCAGTAGTCATCATCCTTCATAATTTTGGCAATGAGGGGGTCCCCTTTTAGGATCCGCAAGACATAATCACACATGTGGGCCAATGTTCCAGGTGTCAATGATGCACTTAGAGTGGTGGGTGGAGGAGGACTTTCTGCCAAAAAGGGTACTGTATCACAAGCGTACAGCTGTATACAGTGTAGGGGTAATTGTAAATCTCTGTATATATTTCAGGAGTAGAACACAGACGCTCACAGGCTCAGTATGGAATAGACCAGAATATGAAAAGTAGAAAAAGGGTAATATATTAGAAGCGTACAGCTGTATGCAGTGTTGGGGTATTTTTTAAATCTCCGTATATATTTCTGGAGTAACAGACAGACGCTCACAGGCTCAGTATGGATTAGACCACAATATGAAAACCTGAAAAAGGGTACTGTATCAACAGATACCAGGTGTATATAGTATAGTGAAAATAATGTAAATCTCCGTATATATTTCAGGAGTTAGACACAGAGGCTCTCAGGCTGAGTCTGGAGTAGACAAGAATATAAAAAGCTGCAACAGGGAACTGTATCACCAGATACCAGGTATATATAGTATATTGAAAACATTGTAAATCTCCGTATATGTTTCATGAGTCAGACACAGACGCTCTCAGGCTAAGTCTGGATTAGACAAGAATATAGAAAGCTGAAACAGGGTACTGTATCACCAGATACCAGGTGTATATAGTATATTGAAAATATTGTAAATCTCCGTATATATTTCAGGAGTCAGACAAAGACGCTCACAGGCTCAGTATGGATTAGACAAGAATATTAAAAGCAGATCCGCAAGAAATAATCACACATGTGGGCCAAAGTTCCAGGTGTCAATGATGCACTTAGAGTGGTGGGTGGAGGAGGACTTTCTGGCAAAAAGGGTACTGTATCACAAGCGTACAGCTGTATACAGTCTAGTGGTAATTGTTAATATCCGTATATATTTCAGGAGTCAGACAGATGCTCTCAGGCACAGTCTGGAGTAGACAAGAATATAAAAAGCTGCAACACGGTACTGTATCACCAGATACCAGGTATATATAGTATAGTGAAAATATTGTAAATCTCTGTATATATTTCAGGAGTCAGACACAGACGCTCTTAGGCTCAGTATGGATTAGACAAGAATATAAAAAGCTGGAAAGGGGTACTGTATCACCAGATACCAGGTATATATAGTATAGTGAAAATATTGTAAACCTCCGTATGTATTTCAGGAGTCAGACAAAGACGCTCCCAGGCTCAGTATGGATTAAACAAAATATAAAAAGTTGAAAAAGGGTAATGTATTAGAAGTGTACAGCTGTATACAGTGTTGGGGTAATTTTAAATCTCCGTATATATTTCCTGAGTCAGACTACTTTCACACTAGCGTTTTTTAGCGCTGCGTATCGAGCGCACATAAAACACATGAAAAAAACGCGTGCAAACGCGTTTAATCGCTGCGATATTTTGCAGTCGAAGAGTGCGCATTGCTTATAAAAAACGTAGCGATTGTATGTGATTGTATGCGATTTCAAGCGTTTTTGCATGCGTTTGCGTTTTTTTCGGCGCATTTCACATGAGGAAAATCCTTGAAAAATTCTTGCAACAGAACCCACCAATGGGAACCAGTGGGCGTGTCTTATGGGAAATCTTTATATAGAGCCTGTTCACAGCCATTCTTCACATTTGCTTGCATTTGCCTTGGTGAACATGGATCTGCGCTGGAAGACTTTCCACTTCAACCTGGATCTGGACATTACTATGGCTCAGGCTTATGCAGTGGCTTGCCATGAAGAAAGGGAGAGAGAGAGACATCGGAGACGGCAGCTGCGGCGTTTGTGGGTACATCCCATTGTAGAACTCCGGGAGAGCCGTAGAGCGTACCACACTCTCTATAGCGAGCTGCAGTCAAACCCCGAGAAATTTACCGACTATACCCGGATGTCACAACAAACCTTCAGGGATTTACTTGCTCGGGTCCAACAATTCATCAGGAGACAGGACACACAGCTCCGTCGGGCGATTCCTCCAGAGGAAAGACTCCTGGTGACATTACGGTACGTAATATTGAGAAACCAATGCCTGCATCATTTTATTACTTATGCCATGTACTATTCCAAAGCTGCCAGAATTATTGTTCTGCTATCTAGTAAACAAAGACCTGCACAATTATTTTCATGCATGTACTTTTTTTTATTAATGTTTTAAAAAAACATATACAATAATATTTTTTTTTCTTTCTCTAGATTCCTTGCTACTGGAGATAGCCTGTCTTCATTCCACTTCCAGTACCGGATTGGTATCTCCACGTTGTCAGGAATTGTTGTTGACACCTGCCGGGCATTGTGGAATGTTCTCTGTCCGGAATTTATGCCCCTGCCCACCACAGAAAAGTGGCTAGAATAGCCGACAAATTCTGGACAACCTGCAATTTCCCCAACTGTTTGGGAGCAGTTGATGGGAAACACATACGGATTATCAAACCTAAAAGAACAGGCTCGGAGTACTACAATTACAAGAAGTACTTTTCTACAGTTCTTATGGCCATTGCGGATGCAGACTGTATGTTTGTTGCGGTGGACATTGGGGCATTTGGCCGTGGGATTGACTCACAGGCGTTTAAGAACTCGGACATGGGCCGGAGGTTGTATGGAAACAGTTCAATTTCCCCATGCCACGGCCTCTTCCCCACACCGAAGGTCCACCAATGCCATTTGTCATGGTTGGGGATGAGGCATTCCAGATGAGCCAACACCTGCTAAAACCCTACTCCAGCCGGGACTTGGACCACAACAAAAAAAATTTCAATTACAGGCTGACCAGGGCAAGAAGAACAGTAGAATGTGCCTTCGGTATACTGGTTTCCAGATGGCGCATTCTGGGCACAGCCATTCATCTGAAAGTGGAAACAGTGGATGAAGTCGTGAAGGCATGTGTGGTGCTACATAACTTTGTCATGGCGAAAAAGCACCCAAACTTTGAACTTGATGATGCAGCTCCTAACCCATTGCCTGAGTTCACTCAGCACCCTCTCAGGTCTTCTGTTGAAGTCAGCCAAATGAGAGACCAATTTGCGGCCTACTTCATCTCAGATGTAGGACGGGTGGAATGGCAAGAACAAATGGTGTAAAATAATGTTCTTGTCTGTATGTCAATAAAATACCTTGTTGTCTGTATGTTAATAAAATACCTCTGTTTATACCTGTACCAAGTGCAGTCTCTGTTTTTAAACTCAAAAACAATTATGAACTGGCCAGGTTTACCAGTAAATTCATGATGCATATTTTTGGGTGCATCATCAATTTATTTGTAATCCTGACAAGGTAGTTCACTGTTGTGAATGTGCTAGAAATGAATTCTGAGCAGAAGCTCCCTCTGGTGGTTACAAACAGTACTGAACTATCCAATGAAGATTGTGAAGATTGGCGATCAGGTGTTACTGACTGGTCTTATATAAGGGAGGTTCCCTCCCATCAGGGTTGCCGGTGATCAATTGTTCTGGTCTCATCTTTGATTCCTGTTCACTTTGTAGCTTGCTGTTTCGTGCCTGCATCTTCTGCTAACAGATAAGACATTTTCTTCTTTTAGTTTTTTGTGCTTGCTTTTTGCATTTTGTCCTGCACTTCTGTGGGGGTCTGCCGGGTCCCCTCCGGGGGCTTGTGCTCCTCTCAGTTTAGTTCAGCCACTGTTGTTTGTTCATTTGCCTTTTCCAGTTTTTTCAGTGGCTGCTGTTTAGTTTTGTTACACCAGAGAACTAATTTAGGTGGTAGAGGTCGTGTGATCTCAGGTGTTTTTGTAATTAGTAGAGTTGGTACTTTTCAGGGTTTTTTGGGATTCCAGTAAGTGTCCTTCCTATCCTTTTCTATTTAGGAAGAGTGGGCCCCATCGTTTGCTCATACTATTTTCTGTCTGTGTCTGTATTTCCTCTTGTCTAACCGCCATTACATGTTTGGGGGCTTTCTATGTTCTTTGGGGATCTGCTCCGGGGCACATAGTTTTCCTCTTTCTGTCTTTAGGTGTAGTTAGCTTCTCAGGCTGTGACGAGGCGTCTAGGACCAACGTAGGTACGCTCCACGGCTGCCTTTAGTTGTGGTGGTTAGTCAGGGTACTGCAATCCCATAGATTCCAACCTCTCTGGTGTATTTCCTTTTTTGCCTGCTCTCCTCAGCTACCAAATCATAACAGTATCACCGGCCCAAAAACTGATATTTGTATGGTACTCACAGAAGGGAAAAATAGTGTTAAAGAAAGAAGATTGTCAGAGTTGTCAGAGATTTTTTTTTTTCCCTCTGTTTCTCTGAATGCTGAGGAGGATTTTTTTTTCTCTCAATGGAGCTTGCACAGTTGTCTGGCCGTGTGGATCAGCTTGCCACTGAAGTTCGGAGTATTGCTACCTATCTTGCAGGGTTGCCTGTTGTGGAACCTAGGATTCCCATGCCAGATTTGTTTTTAGGGGATCGAGCTAAATTTCTGAATTTCAAAAATAACTGTAAGTTGTTTTTTGCCTTGAAATCTAAGTCCTCAGGGAACGCAGCACAGCAGGTTCAAATTATCATCTCTCTCCTGCGCGGCGATCCTCAGGATTGGCTTTTTCCCTGACACCTGGGGATCCTGTTTTGAGTGATGTTGATGCATTTTTTCAGGCTTTGGGGTTATTGTACGATGAGCCTAATGTCACTGATCAAGCTGAAAAAGCCTTGTTGGCATTAAATCAGGGGCCTTATGACGCTGAGTTATACTGTCAGAGATTCCGTAGGTGGGCAGTCCTGACCAAATGGAATGACGACGCTTTGGCAGCCCTTTTCCGGAAGGGTCTGTCAGAGAATGTAAAGGATGTTATGGTGGGATTCCCTGTCCCCTCTGGTCTCAATGATTCTATGTCATTAGCGATTCAAATTGACAGACGTTTGCGTGAGCGTAGAGGTATGCTTGGAACAGTGTTGCCTTGTGAACCAGCTTCTGAACCCATGCAGTGTGATAGAGTGGCTTCTGGGGCACAGCGTCATGAGTTTCGAAAACGCAATGGGTTATGTTTCTACTGTGGTGATGCCTCTCATGCTATTTCAGTCTGCCCTAAGCGGGGAAGACGTTTTGCACGTTCAGTTGTCTTGGGTAGTGTTCAGACTAAATTTTTGTTGACTGTTACCCTGATTTGCTCCCTGTCCACATTTTCTGCTCAGGCTTTTGTTGATTCGGGAGCAGCTATTAACTTGATGGATTTTGATTTTGCTAAACGTTGTGGGTTTCCCTTGATACCCCTACGGAAGTCTATTCCCCTACTGGGGATCGATTCTACCCCTTTGGCTGAGAATAAACCTCAGTTCTCTACTCAGGTGATAATGAGGGTTGAACCTGATCATCAGGAGAGTTGCAAATTTTTGGTGCTGTATAATCTGCATGACATTATTGTACTGGGTTTCCCTTGGTTACAGTCTCATAATCCTGTTTTGGATTGGAAATCTGTGTCTGTAACCAGTTGGGGCTGCCAATGTGTTAATACCAACACTCCTGTTTTTTCTGCCTCCCCCCAGGCTCAGGATGTTCCTGACTTTTTGACTGATTTTTCTGATGTGTTTAGCAAAAGTAAATCTGCATCCTTGCCCCCCCATAGGAGCTATGACTGCGCTATTGAATTAGTGCCTGGTAGTAAATTCCCTAAAGGTCGCCTTTTTAACTTGTCTGTACCTGAACATGACGCTATGCGGTCTTATATCAAGGAGTCATTGGAGAAGGGTCATATCAGACCATCCTCTTCACCCTTGGGTGCCGGTTTTTTCTTTGTGGCCAAAAAGGATGGTTCATTAAGGCCGTGTATTGATTATCGTCTCTTGAACAATATCACTGTGAAATATCAATATCCGTTACCCTTGATTTCTGACCTGTTTTCCAGGGTGAAAAGTGCTACTTAGTTTACCAAGCTTGACCTCAGGGGGGCATATAACCTTATTCGCATTAAGCACGGGGATGAATGGAAGACGGCATTTAATACCCCAGAGGGCATTTTGAGTACCTAGTGATGCCATTTGGGCTCACTAATGCTCGTTCCGTCTTCCAGTCCTTCATGAATGACATTTTCATGGATTTTGTGGATAAATTTCTGATTGTTTATTTGGATGATATCTTGATTTTTTCCAATGACTGGGACTCTCATGTGAAACATGTTCGGACTGTGTTCCAGATTTTGAGAGAGAATGCTCTGTATGTGAAGGGATCAAAGTGTCTTTTTGGCGTACAGAGGATCTCATTTCTGGGATTCATTTTGTCCCCATCTGTTATTGAAATGGACCCGGTCAAGGTTCAGGCCATCTGTGATTGGGTCCAACCTACTTCATTCAAGGCTCTTCAAAGATTCTTGGGTTTTGCCAATTTTTATCGTAAATTTATTGGTAATTTCTCTGTTATTGTTAAACCATTGACTGATTTGACCAAAAAGAGTTCTGATGTGGTGAATTGGCCTCCTGAGGCAGTCTCTGCGTTTCAGGAACTTAAGCAGAGATTCACTTCTGCTCCTGTTCTACGGCAGCCTGATGTTTCTCTGCCATTTCAGGTGGAGGTTGATGCCTCTGAAATTGGGGCAGGTGCCGTTTTGTCCCAAAGAGATCCAGAGACCTCTAAAAGTAACCCTTGTGTCTTTTTCTCTCGAAAATTTTCTCCAACTGAACGTAATTATGACGTGGGAAATTGGGAGTTATTGGCCATGAAGTGGGCTTTTCAAGAGTGGAGACATTGGCTGGAGGGAGCCAAACATCAGGTGGTGGTCCTCACGGACCATAAGAATCTGGTTTATCTGGAATCAGCCAAGCGACTTAATCCTAGTGTAAGGTTCTATGTATATATTCCTGAAACTCAGTTTGTTCGTCAGCCATTTTACTTTCTGTCTTGCTGCAGCTATCTTGTCCTCAGTCAAAATGGAGTTTCCAGCTTGCATGTTCCCGCCCTGATTCTCTCCTTTGCTTCTTAAGCAGCCACAGCTGAGCAATCAGTGCTTCAGAATCTAGCCTGCAGTGAACCTGTGACTTGACTCCTGTAAGCCTTGGACCTTGTACTCCAGCTATTCCTACTGAGGAACTCTGAAGCACTTGTGGACTCTGAACCTGCTCTTTGAAAGACCCACGTTTGCATGGACTTACGGTAACAGAGAAGAAGATCCTGAATCTGTATTGGAGAGTGATTGCTGAGCTTGGATTACTCTGGCCTGCTGTGTCTCCTGTTTCTGTGTCTGCAAACTGTGTGACTATTTCTGCCAACTTGTATGAAGTAATACAGGACTTTTCTATATCAAACCTGTGACTCCTGTGTTTTCATCGCACCCAAGCACAAGACGCTATATGAACTGTACTACATACATTACAAGATTCTGAAGCCAAAAAGTTAGTGTCTGCTGGGTCTGGAAGGCTGTGTCTGCTGTACTGTGGATATCAGACGTCCGGTTGTACTTTCTGTGATGACAGTGGTTGTGACTTCTCACAACCATTCCAGGTGAGCAATTCCCTTAAGTTTTTTCTTTTTGCAGTGTTACCACAGGTAAACACTATTGTTTTTTTTCCTTTCTTTTCTCTTTTTTGTCTGCTGTAACTCTGGATATCAGATGTCTGGTTGAAACTTTCTGTGATGATAGTGGTTGTGACTTCTCACAACCATTCCAGGTGAGCAGTTCCCTTAATTTTTTTTCTCTCTGCAGTGTTGCCACAGGTGAACACTATTGTTTTTTTTCTCTCCTCTTCTTCCAGTAATCCTGTCTTAAAAGATCTGGAAAATGGAGGCCCGCATAAAGGAACTTTGCGGAGTGACTGATAATATCCTTGCAGATTTGCAGAATATAAAGACCCGTTTTACAAATCTACAGGACCTCAATAATCACAATTTGCAAGTGGTTGGACAGACTACCCAGGATTTGCGAGCCAGGATTGAGGTTCTAGAGGGGCGAGTCCAGGCTCCTGCCGTAGCCCCGAGTGCTGGGATTCCCAAGTTGCCCCCTTTTCGTTTTGGCGGTGAACGTGAGAAATTCAGGGGATTTATTAATCAATGCAATCTTTTTTTTTCTGCACATGCTTCACAATTTCCCACTGAACGATCTAAGGTGCTTACTATAATTATGTTGCTTACCAACAAGGCTTTAATGTGGGCAAACCCTCTGATTGAGACTGAGGATGATTGTTTGAATCACCTTGATGATTTTATTTCAGCCATGGGGCAGGTGTTTGATGACCCCAATCGAGGTGCAACAGCTGAAGCAGCCATGTTAGCTTTGCGCCAAGGTAAGCACTCGGTGTTAGGGTCTGCGGAACGCACCAAATATATAAAGTGGAGAGGTGCGTTCGCAGCCCGGGGTCCACCGTGCAAGCAAAGCCTGCTGCTAGTAAGATGACGAAAGTAGCGAACTCTGTTATCCCGCAGAGTCGCTAAAATAAACGCCGTAGCGCGTTGTGGCAGTAAGTGCAGACTCTGTTAATTCACAGAGCCGCTAACGGGATGCCACAGTGCTATATGGCGATATGTGCGAACTCACTTAGCTTCAGTGAGCCGCAAAGTAAAACGCTAGGGCGCTGTCTAGCGTCGAGAGCGAACCCTGTTACGTCACAGAGCCGCTGAGAACAAACACCGTGTCCTGTCAGGCTCTCAGGCACACGGTTAATTGCTAGCGAGCATAATACGTGGTCATGCGCTAATGTCCTCACGGGAGTCACCCGCAATCTATGGCGTCTGAACGCCAGACCCTGAATACGGCAATCAAACTCCTCACCGGTTATGCCGGTAATCTAGGGCATCTAGGACACCGACCCTGACCAGCTAGCACACTAAACTCCTCACCGATTAAGTCGGTATTCTAGTGGCTTATTTCAGCCGGGTCCCTAACCACACACACGCATGACCACACTGGCGCATAGCATACAATGGTTGATATTAGCGCATGGCGGCCCAGCCATGCTACCCTTTTATAGCAACAGCCACAGGACCTTCCAGGAACAAGGACCAATGAGAACCTGTTCAGAAGACTAGTAGTAACAGGGCATTCCTGGCGGGCCAATAGGAGCTGCTGCAGTACCTGAGCATGTGACCCCTGATCTCCAATGAGAGATCTCACTCTGGGCACGCTCAGAAGGGAAAATGCAGGACTTTATCCCAAAGACGTCTGCTCCAGAACTGGCTATAATAGCAGATCCAGGAAAGGCAGCAGCAAGTCACTGCCCAGTAGTGGAGTGGGCAAGACGCTTGGAACGACGTCTCTGCTGAGCAGGCTCCACTGCGGCCGGAGACGAATGGGAGACCGCAGCGGCACCGGTTCGAGACTCCCCTTGTGCAGGAGCGGGAACTCGAACCCTAACATTACCCCCCCTCCTAGGGCCCCCCTTCTCTGGGCCTCACTGCGTTCAAAGGCAGCGATGAGCTGCGGAGCGTGAACATGCTCGGCAGGCTCCCAAGACCTATCCTCAGGCCCATAGCCCCTCCAGTCCACCAAATAAAACTTTTTGCCCCGTACCACCTTACACCCCACGATGGCGTTCACCTCATGGTCATCCGCAGATGAACCCGATGTCCCGACAGATGACTCAGAAAACCGGGACATGAGCACGGGTTTCAGGAGGGACACGTGAAAGGTGTCGGAGATACCCAGGCGTGGTGGAAGAGCTAAACGGTATACCACAGGGTTAACCTGCTCGAGGACCTTGAAAGGACCCAGGTAGCGGGGTGCCAACTTAGTGGACTCAACTCGCAGCCTGATGTTACGGGCGGAGAGCCACACCAAATCCCCAGGAGCAAATGTAGGAGCGGGGCGCGATGGGCATCGGCCGAAGACCTCATCCTCTCTTTGGAGGCCTGAATGGCATCCTGCGTGCGGTCCCAAATGTCCCGTGCCTCCACAGCCCAGTCTGCCACCCTGGAATCGGCGGAAGACACGGGCATAGGCACTGGTACCCGCGGATGCTGACTGTAGTTCAGGAGGAATGGGGTCTGTCCGGTGGAATCAGCCACAGCATTGTTTAATGCAAACTCAGCCCATGGTAGCAAGGATGCCCAGTCATCCTGCCTGGCTGAGACAAAATGTCGTAGATAGGTGACCAAGGTCTGGTTGGCCCTCTCTACCAACCCATTCGTCTCAGGATGGTACGCTGAAGAGAGATTTAACTCAATACTGAGTAGACGACAAAGCTCTCTCCAGAACCGAGACGCAAACTGGGGACCTCGGTCACTGACAATCTTGTCCGGCATGCCGTGTAAACGGAAGATGTGCCTAACAAACAACGCTGCCAGAGCCCGTGCAGAAGGTAACCGTGGTAGTGGCACCAGATGCACCATTTTAGAGAAATGGTCGGTGATTACCCAAATGATGGTGCAACCCCGAGACTTGGGCAAGCCCACCACAAAGTCTATCCCAACCATCTCCCAGGGCCTGTCTGCCACCGGCAAAGGGTAAAGTAACCCAGCTGGCCGTTGTCGTGGAGACTTATTTTTGGCGCAGGAGACACACGCCCGAACATAGTCCCCAACATCACGGACCATATGCGGCCACCAATATGTCCTCGCCAGCAATTCAGATGTCCTCTTTGCCCCAAAGTGTCCACCCACCCTGGACGAATGTGCCCAAGAGAGTACCTCCGGTCGCAAATTAGTAGGCACAAAAGTCTTGCCCGGGGGCACAGACTCTAGCGAAACCGGGGCCACTGTTCTCAGGCTCTCTGTGGGGACGATAAGCCGAGGCTCCTCTACCTCCTCCTCCGAGGACACCACAGAGCGAGAGAGAGCGTCGGCACGAATGTTCTTCTCTCCCGAGAGGAAATGCAGTGTGAAATGAAACCGGGAGAAGAACAAGGACCATCTGGCTTGGCGAGAATTAAGCCGCTGGGCTGTCTGAAGATATACCAGGTTTTTGTGATCCGTGAAGACTTGGAAGGGAAAGCGAGCTCCCTCCAACAGATGTCTCCACTCCGAGAAGGCCAACTTCATTGCTAGCAACTCCCTGTCCCCGATGGAATAATTCCTCTCTGCTGGTGTGAAGGTCTTAGAGAAAAAGAAGCATGGATGCTTCCGACCTTGAGCATCCTTTTGGAAGAGGACTGCTCCAGCACCAACGGACGAGGCATCCACCTCCAATATAAATGGCTTATCAACATCGGGGCGATGTAGGATGGGAGCTCTAGCGAAATGAGACTTAATAGACATGAAGGCCTTGGAGACCTCTTCAGACCACAATTTGGGATTAGCTCCCTTTTTGGTAAGGGCAACCACGGGAGCTACCAAAGTTGAGAAGTGGGGAATGAACTGACGGTAGTAATTAATGAACCCCATAAAGCGCTGCACCGCCTTTAGAGAGTGGGGTTCTTGCCAGTCCATCACCGCCTGTAGTTTGGCAGGATCCATAGCCAATCCCTGGGCGGAGATGATATAGCCCAGGAAAGGTAAGGACTCCTGCTCAAACACACATTTCTCCAACTTTGCGTAAAGGGAATTTGCCCGTAGGAGGTCGAAGACCCTGCCAACATCCCTCCGGTGGGAGTCAATATCTGGAGAGAAGATGAGTATATCATCCAGATAGACTACGACCGAGGTGGAGAGCATATCCCGGAAGATGTCATTGACAAAGTCTTGGAAAACGGCTGGAGCATTACAGAGCCCAAAGGGCATCACCAGATATTCGTAATGCCCATCCCTGGTATTAAAAGCCGTCTTCCATTCGTCCCCCTCACGGATGCGAATCAGGTTATAAGCACCGCGCAGATCTAGTTTAGTGAATACCCTTGCTCCCCGAAGCCTATCAAATAGCTCAGAGATCAGGGGCAACGGGTACTTGTTTTTAACGGTGATGGCGTTAAGACCCCTGTAATCAATACACGGACGCAATTCTCCGTTTTTCTTCTGCACGAAGAAAAATCCCGCCCCTGCCGGTGACACCGACTTCCTAATAAACCCTCTTGCCAGGTTCTCCTGAATATATTGCGACATGGCCTCTGTCTCAGGAAGAGAGAGGGGATAGACCCTTCCCCGAGGAGGTTCTTCGCCAGGCAAGAGGTCGATAGGACAGTCATAGGGGCGATGAGGCGGAAGAGTCTCCGCAGCCTTCTTGGAGAACACGTCTGCATATGACCAGTAGTGCTTGGGAAGTGGAGTAAGATCTGCGGGTAACTCAGTAGTGGTAACCTGAACGCAACTTCTGACACATCTGCCTGTACATGCATCACTCCAACCCAGTATCCTACCCGAAGTCCACTCTATATGTGGGGAGTGGAAACGGAGCCAAGGTATACCTAGTAGGATCTCGTCTATTCCCTCGGGAAGGACGAGTAGGGAAATAAATTCCTGATGGGAAGGAGATACAGACAATGCAAGTGGGACAGTCTGGTGTGTAATTTGTGAGGGCAATGACGACCCATTCACTACCCGAACAGTCACTGATTTGTCAAGCGCCACCAGAGGTATTGCATGACGACGAGCAAAGCTAGAGGACATGAAATTCCCCTCTGCTCCTGAGTCCACGCACAGGTCGGCGGTGAGAATGGAAGTACCAACAGTGATTGTCCCTTTAAATGTTATCTTGGAGGAAAATGCCGCTGTCTCTAGTGAACCTCCTCCCAGGGCCACTAGACGCGATCGCTTCCCCGATCGCTGTGGACATCTGTTGGCATAGTGTCCTGTCTGCTGACAATGGTTACAAACCACGGATACTCGGACGGACCGAGACTTAGGTCCTGCATGAGGAACTTCTGTGGCCTTTTGAGGTTCGGACGCCAGATCGGGGAATTCGAGAGGTTTGGCAAAGGTAGGAGCCAACCGAAACCTCTGCCTACACTGGGCCCGCTCCAACCTCTGCTCGTGAAAACGGAGGTCAATGCGGGTAGATATGGAGATAAGCTTCTCCAGTGTGGCGGGAATCTCCCTGGTAGCCAAAGCGTCTTTAACATGGTCAGCCAGTCCCCGCCAGTAGATAGGAATAAGAACTTTATCAGACCAATCTAGCTCAGCAGCCAGAGTCCGAAACTGGACGGAAAACTGACTGACCAAAGACGAACCCTGTGTCAATGCCAGCAGTTGTAGCGCCGTATCGTGGGTGACCTGGGGTCCTAAAAAGACCTTTTTAAGAGCCTCCAAGAAACGAGGAGCACTCTGCACCACACGATCATCGCGCTCCCACAGCGGCGTTGCCCACTCCAACGCTCTGCCCGAGAGTAGAGAAAGTACAAAACCCACTTGTGCCCGATCCGTGGGAAAACGTGCAGCCAGAAGCTCGAGATGTATAGAGCACTGACTCACGAATCCCCGACATTGCTTGCTATCACCGGCAAACTTGTCAGGAAGCGGGAGGTGGGATAATGTAGGGGCAGAGGTGGCAGAGGACAAACTGGCTGCAGCCGCTAGCAGCCTGAACAGCGACTGCGGTAACATCCACAGCTGAGGTTGTGCTCTCAAGAGCCTCCAACCTACCCTTCAGCTGCTGGATGTACTGCAATAGACGCTGTTCGTCCGCCATTTTACTAGCCAGACCCTGGCGCTAATATTATGTTAGGGTCTGCGGAACGCACCAAATATATAAAGTGGAGAGGTGCGTTCGCAGCCCGGGGTCCACCGTGCAAGCAAAGCCTGCTGCTAGTAAGATGACGAAAGTAGCGAACTCTGTTATCCCGCAGAGTCGCTAAAATAAACGCCGTAGCGCGTTGTGGCAGTAAGTGCAGACTCTGTTAATTCACAGAGCCGCTAACGGGATGCCACAGTGCTATATGGCGATATGTGCGAACTCACTTAGCTTCAGTGAGCCGCAAAGTAAAACGCTAGGGCGCTGTCTAGCGTCGAGAGCGAACCCTGTTACGTCACAGAGCCGCTGAGAACAAACACCGTGTCCTGTCAGGCTCTCAGGCACACGGTTAATTGCTAGCGAGCATAATACGTGGTCATGCGCTAATGTCCTCACGGGAGTCACCCGCAATCTATGGCGTCTGAACGCCAGACCCTGAATACGGCAATCAAACTCCTCACCGGTTATGCCGGTAATCTAGGGCATCTAGGACACCGACCCTGACCAGCTAGCACACTAAACTCCTCACCGATTAAGTCGGTATTCTAGTGGCTTATTTCAGCCGGGTCCCTAACCACACACACGCATGACCACACTGGCGCATAGCATACAATGGTTGATATTAGCGCATGGCGGCCCAGCCATGCTACCCTTTTATAGCAACAGCCACAGGACCTTCCAGGAACAAGGACCAATGAGAACCTGTTCAGAAGACTAGTAGTAACAGGGCCTTCCTGGCAGGCCAATAGGAGCTGCTGCAGTACCTGAGCATGTGACCCCTGATCTCCAATGAGAGATCTCACTCTGGGCACGCTCAGAAGGGAAAATGCAGGACTTTATCCCAAAGACGTCTGCTCCAGAACTGGCTATAATAGCAGATCCAGGAAAGGCAGCAGCAAGTCACTGCCCAGTAGTGGAGTGGGCAAGACGCTTGGAACGATGTCTCTGCTGAGCAGGCTCCACTGCGGCCGGAGACGAATGGGAGACCGCAGCGGCACCGGTTCGAGACTCCCCTTGTGCAGGAGCGGGAACTCGAACCCTAACACTCGGTAGCTGAATATGCCTTGGATTTCAGGAGATGGGCCCTTGATACCACCTGGGACAGTTCCGCCAAAAAATCTATTTTTCGAAAGGGGTTATCTCCACTGATTAAGGATGAACTTGCTCGTGCCGACCCTCCCACTGCGTTAGGTGACTTTATTAACTACTGCATCCGTATTGATACTCGTCTGACTGAACGCAGGCAAGAGAGATGGTTCGAAAGCAATCGTACTAACCTTTTCCTACCTTCCTCTCCAGCTAAGGAACCTTTGAGTAGGATTACACGGGAACCTGAACCTGAACCCATGCAGGTAGACTCTTTACAACGACGGGTTAGTGATGCACGCAAGGAACATCGTTTTAAGGAGAATCTATGTTTCTATTGTGGTAAGTCAGGGCACTTCATTATAAACTGCCCCAGCCGTTCTCGTAAGACTACTGCAGCACTCATTCATTGTGAGTGTTGCGAGAGGGGATCTGTCAGGTCCGAGCCTCAGGCTCCAGAGAGATCTGCAGCAACAGATCTTGATTTCTCGGACTTAAACTCCGTTACCTCTGAGGACGTTGACTGTGTAAACGCTGCCATTTTTCAAGTTTCCTCAGCGGTGTCCCAGCTGAGTTGTAAGAAAAACAATTCTCATTGCTTTCTTTCCATCAAACTCTGGGTTGACTCAGCTTGGGTGTCTAGCTCTGCTATGATCGACTCAGGGGCAAGTGGAAATTTTATGGATGTCTCCTTTGCTCTGAAACAGGGAATACGTTCAGTGAAGAAGGCTACTCCAGTACAGATGGAAACTGTGGATGGCTCCCTGCTGACCTCTGGACCAGTGGATCAGGAAACAGAGCCTTTGAGGGTTCTTATGGGTAAAGATCATCAAGAGAAACTGTCCTTTATGCTTATCTCTTCTCCCCACTTTCCCATTATTCTAGGGCTACCATGGCTGCAGGCTCAGAATCCTACCATTAACTGGGAGACCAAGGAATTACACTTTCCAGAGAAACAGATGAGTCCAAAAGTTTCAGCTTGCTCTGTTCCTAAAGGAATCATGTCAGTCCCTGAACTACCAGCTGTATACCAGGACTATGTGGATTTATGTGACAAGAAGAACGCTGACCAGCTTCCTCCTCACCGTCCATATGATTGTCCAATTGAATTATTGCCTGGAGCAGAGATACCTTTTGGTAAGATCTACCCCCTGGCGGGGCCCGAGCTAAAGGCTTTAAAGGATTACATAGATGAAAATCTAGCCAAGGGCTTCATACGCCCCTCTTCATCTCCTGCAGGTGCACCCATCTTCTTTGTAAAGAAGAAAGATGGATCTCTGAGACCATGCGTAGACTATAGGGAACTCAATAAGGTTACTATTAGAAACCGTTATCCTTTGCCTTTAATCCCTGAGTTATTGGAGAGAGTGCGACATGCCAAAATTTTTTCTAAACTAGATCTTCGTGGGGCCTATAACTTAGTCCGTATTAGACCTGGGGATGAATGGAAGACTGCATTCAGGTCACGCTATGGACACTTTGAATATCTAGTTATGCCTTTTGGTCTGAGTACCGCCCCAGCCACTTTCCAACACTTGGTGAATGACATCTTCAGGGATCTCCTAGATACATTCATGGTAATTTATTTGGATGATATTCTAATTTTTTCTAACTCCACAGAGGAACATCATGGACATGTGAGAATGGTCTTGGAACGTCTAAGACAAAATCATCTTTACATCAAACTTGAAAATTGTGAATTCCATAGGACCGAAATTCAATTTCTGGGGTATGTACTGTCTACACAAGGAATTAGTATGGATGGAAGCAAAACCCAAGCCATCAAGGATTGGCCAAGTCCTAGAAATGTGAAGGAGGTACAGCGCTTCATCGGGTTTGCCAACTTCTATAGACGTTTCATTAGAAATTTCTCTGAGGTAGTGTCACCTATCACTCAACTTACCCGGAAAGAGTCTAGGTTTTCCTGGACTCCTCAAGCCCAGGAAGCATTTTCCCGTCTAAAAGATAAATTTACCACTGCACCTATCCTAGTACATCCCAACCCCGAGCTTGCCTTCATAATAGAGGTGGATGCTTCAGACTGTGCCGTTGGAGCTATACTCTCTCAGAGAACAGGTGAGAAGAATGTCTTGCATCCCTGTGCCTTCTTTTCCCAGCAGTTGTCTTCGGCTGAGAGGAACTACGATGTGGGCAATAGAGAGTTGTTGGCCATTATTGCCGCCTTCAAAGAATGGAGACACCTTCTTCAGGGAGCTGCACAGCAAATAGTCGTCCTGACAGACCATCGTAACCTTGAGTTTATCAGGTCGGCTAAGTGCCTGACTCCTCGCCAGGCTCGCTGGAATCTTTTCTTAAACCAATTTAATTTTATCATCTCTTATAGACCAGGATCGCGCAATGGAAAGGCTGATGCACTCTCTAGGATTTACTCAGCAGAGACACGTCCAATTACTCCTCCTAAGACTATTCTTCCTGACTCTAGATTCCTAGGAGTAATTCATAATCAAGACCTACTTAAGGACATCAAGGAAGCATACCATGCGGATTCCTTTTTGGCACAACCCCCAAGGGACGTAAGTCTTGTCTTTAAGAATGGTGTGTGGATTCAGGGACAACGTCTGAATATTCCTGAAACAGTCAGATTAAGAGTATTGCAACTCATTCACGATTCCAAGATAGCTGGGCATAGAGGAATTCTAAAGACACAGGAATTTCTTTCTCGTTTCTTTTGGTGGCCCACTTGCAGGAAGGATGTTTTGAATTATGTCACTTCATGTGAGGTCTGTGCAAGATGCAAAACACCTCGCTCCTCACCAACTGGTCTGTTACAGCCTCTTCCCACCCCGTCCCGCCCGTGGGGATCCATTTCTATGGACTTCATTGTGGAGTTACCAACCTCTCAGGGGAAGAACACCATTCTAGTGGTGGTTGACCGTCTAACAAAGGCAGCTCATTTTATCCCTTGTGTCGGCTTACCCACTGCAAAACAGACATCAGATTTGATGATTAAAGATGTGTTTCCTTACATGGAGTACCGGATGAGGTTATTTCGGATCGAGGGGTGCAATTCACTTCTAGGTTTTGGCAAAATTTCTGTGCAGCATTGGACATTAAAGTAAACCTTTCTTCTGCTTTTCATCCCCAGACTAATGGACAGACCGAACGAACCAATCAAACCCTGGAGCAGTATCTCCGCTGCTTTATCTGCCACCTACAGGATGATTGGGTGGATCTACTTCCATTAGCTGAGTTCTCGTATAACAACTCTCAGAGTGCCTCCACTAAACAGTCTCCTTTTTACTCTAATCTAGGTTATCATCCTAACATTCTACCACGATTTCCCATAGAAACGCCTTTACCAGCAGTGGCTGAAAGAATCACGTCTTTACAGAAGAATATGGATCTTCTAAAGGAAAATCTGGAATCGGCTCAAGAAAGGTACAAAAAAGCAGAAGATAAATTTCGTAAACCTGCACCAGCTTTCAAGGTAGGAGACTTGGTCTGGCTGTCAACCAGAAATCTTAAGTTAAGGATTCCATCGTCTAAGTTGGGACATAAGTACATTGGACCCTATAAAATCAGTAAAATTATAAGTGCCGTTGCTTGTCGTCTTCAACTGCCCAGAACTATGAGAATCCACCCTGTTTTTCATGTATCCCTACTAAAGGCTGCGACACCCAATACGTTTCCTGGACGTTCCTCTCCTTGCCCTGACCCAGTGCTAGTCGATGGTCAGGAAGAATTTGTGGTGAAAGGATTTTAGATTCCAGGTTGTATAAAAATCAGTTACAATATCTGATTAAATGGCAGGGCTACCCAGTGGAGGACAACTCATGGGAACCGGTCAATAACGTTAATGCTCCTCGCTTGCTCCGTCAGTTTCATCAGAGGTACCCACACAAGCCTGGTCTGAGGTCATCCGGAGGTTGTCCTTAAGGGGGGAGTAATGTAAGGTTCTATGTATATATTCCTGAAACTCAGTTTGTTTGTCAGCCATTTTACTTTCTGTCTTGCTGCAGCTATCTTGCCCTCAGTCAAAATGGAGTTTCCAGCTTGCATGTTCCCGCCCTGATTCTCTCCTTTGCTTCTTAAGCAGCCACAGCTGAGCAATCAGTGCTTCAGAATCTAGCCTGCAGTGAACCTGTGACTTGACTCCTGTAAGCCTTGGACCTTGTACTCCAGCTATTCCTACTGAGGAACTCTGAAGCACTTGTGGACTCTGAACCCTGCTCTTTGAAAGACCCACGTTTGCATGGACTTACGGTAACAGAGAAGAAGATCCTGAATCTGTATTGGAGAGTGATTGCTGAGCTTGGATTACTCTGGCCTGCTGTGTCTCCTGTTTCTGTGTCTGCAAACTGTGTGACTATTTCTGCCAACTTGTATGAAGTAATACAGGACTTTTCTATATCAAACCTGTGACTCCTGTGTTTTCATCGCACCCAAGCACAAGACGCTATATGAACTGTACTACATACATTACACCTAGACAGGCCAGGTGGGCCTTGTTTTTCACATGTTTTAATTTTGTGGTTTCCTTTCTTCCTGGCACTAAGAATGTTAAGGCGGATGCCCTCTCGAGGAGTTTCCTTGCGGACTCTCCTGAGTTATCTGATCCTGCTGTTATTTTGAAAGAGGGTGTAGTTCTTTCCGCCATCTCGCCCAATTTGAGACTGGCTCTGGAAGGGTGTCAGGAGGATAAACCCGAGCGCTGCCCTATTGGGAAATTGTTTGTCCCAGACCGGTGGAAAAAGAGTGTGATGTCTGAGATTCATTGTTCCGCGTTGGCCGGTCATCTCGGAATTTTTGGTACCAGAGACTTGGTTAGTCGGTCCTTTTGGTGGCCTACTTTGTCTCGTGACGTCAGGGAATTTGTGCAGTCCTGCGGGACTTGCTCTCGCTCCAAGCCTTGCTCTCGCTCTAGTGGTTTGTTGATGCCATTGCCTGTGCCCAAGAGACCATGGACCCATATCTCTATGGATTTCATTTCCGACCTCCCTGTTTCTCAGAGAATGACCGTTATCTGGGTGATTTGTGATAGGTTTTCCAAAATTATACATCTTGTGCCATTACCTAAGTTGCCTTCCTCCTCTGAATTGGTGCCTTTGTTCCTTCAGCACGTGGTTCGGTTACACGGCATTCCTGAGAACATTGTGTCTGACAGAGGAGTCCAGTTTGTTTCCAGATTTTGGAGGACTTTTTGTTCTAAACTTGGTGTTCAATTGTCTTTCTCCTCGGCTTTTCATCCTCAGACCAATGGACAAAC
>JARQOD010003944.1:0-59595 GCA_033576555.1 Oophaga sylvatica | reverse complement strand
AAAACCTCAGACATGTGAGTAGATTATTATCATGAGATTTAGGTTTGATGTATGTTCAGATCCAAATACAAAACACGAGGAGCAGAAATATATGTCCAGCATCCACCTCCCCATGATTGCTGGTTTCTGTAGGTGTGGCTTGTGAGATCACTGTAGTAATAGCTGATACATGTGACCAGCCATTCATTTCCAGTTCTCTAGAGACCCATATTACTAGTAACTTAGTAAGACTCCATTCTTGCTGGTAGAATTGGGTCCTGGGCAGGATATTACCTTACTGTTGTCTTAATCGGAATTACAGACAGGTGTTCTTACTTGTTTTTGTTCTTTTTACAGTTAATTTACTTGTCTTTCTTCTACCTAACAGGCAGAGAGAGTCTTCTTCTCACAAAACTGATTTACCTGCTAAAAGCAGCGAGTCATCCTCGTCCTCATTGCCAGGTACATACAGATTTTTAGGCCATTCTCTTATAGCCTATAATACATTTAAATGTGAATTTGCACATAAATGCTCAGAAAATTACTTTCTCTTTTCCGCTGTCCCCCTGAGTATTCCGCTTTTGTTTTATTAAAATTTTCCATACGAATCAAAAGTTGTTGTCCTTTTTAATTTAGTGCTAACTTTTCTGGTCTTTAGCAAGTAGGCGTGGCTCACAGGATTCTCTGGGGGCGTGGCTCACAGGATTCTCTGGGGGCGTGGCTCACAGGGTTCTCTGTGGCGTGGCTGATAGAATTCTCTGGGGACGTGGCTCACAGGATTCTCTGGGGGCGTGGCTCACAGGATTCTCTGGGGGCGTGGCTCACAATTGTTTTTTTGGGGGCGTGGCTCACAGGATTCTCTGGGGGCGTCTTTTCAGGCTGCTTTGCTATTATTACCTGTGAGCCACCCTCATGGTAAAGACCATTACAATTAGCACTAAATAAAAAGTCCCAAATCTCTGGAGCCGTACCGGGGATTTTGACAATTCCAAAAAAAGAATACTCAGGGGAGCAGCGGGAATTAATTAAGAGTGAATTGTGGACACTTTTGACCTGGTGATCGGTCCTGTTAAAAGTTACTCTGACATTTTATCTAACTGATTATATAATAATACTTTGGCTTCCTGCATGTAATGTCATGGTAATAAGGGGACACAGTTCCTTTGGGAGACCCCACATGGCGGCACACAGGAAAGCTACAGGTGCATATTAATCAGTTTGCATAACTCTATAAAGGTACAAAGCTAACCTTATAGGAGTTATAATCAACATCTGTTTCTGACTTTTTGATTAGATTCTCCTGTTCAGAAGAAAAGAAAATATTTTCTAAAACTGAGAAAACAAAAAAAAACAGAGGAAGGAGAAGAGGGGAAAAGGAGGCGAGGTAAGTGTGACAATACCATGCTGTATGATGTCAGTGTGAAGAATTCATGTGGAGCAGATGTGATCTGTCAGTGGTGGGATTGTCACATGTATGATGACTGACAATGATCCCGTACCTGTGTATGGAGAAGATCCCTCTACCGTCCTCCCACAGTGACACCACAGTAGTATCCTCTAATATGGAGTCCCATTACTTACATGAGTTTACATCTTTTCTCATAGGTTCGATCTTCCGCCGGATGATATCATCCTGCCGGCGTGGATTATCCAGGGCTGCTCACGCTGTCAGAGAAAGTTGCCTTTTTGCCTGCTGTCACCAGGGCAGCATCGTCATCTCAAGGACAGAAAACCCCCACATCTAGCGCCCTTAAGAAAGTGCAGCACATCCACAATCACTGCTGTACCTGTATGGAAGGACTTGTACATCTACCTGTGGCCTTGTGACCTGCAAGAAACATCTTCCAAAGTCGAAGGCCCCTTCAAGAACATCTCTACATCCTTCCCTGCAATTCTTAATTAAAAAATTTAAATAAATTCAAATTTAAAATTGATTAATGTCCTTTTGAATCTAATTGAATAATGGTGATATTAACACTTTTACCACCTTAGATGTATAGGTACATCTAAGGTTGGCTCCATCTGTTTGCTGCGGGCTCCAGTGAAGAGCCCCCAACTTTTCTGCCACATGTCAGCAGATTTGATCAGTCTCTGATGGTGGCATTTAACATGCTTGCGCCAGAAGCGCGTCACTAATTCCGCCCATCGGCACCCGTGTCACATGGGTTCGCCGATGGGTCGGTATGACAACCCGGGGTCAGTCTGCGAGAGACCCCTGTGGTTGTCATTGCTGGATAGCTGTGAGCACTGCCAAGCGGTCAGCCGTCCTAGCAAGTGAGCATTTCTGCTGCGCAGAGCAGGGCTGCAGCCCTACTCCCTGTAACACAAATGATCGGATGATCGCAGCTTCTAGTCTTCCATGGAGAATACTGAAGCAGGTAAAAAGTAAAAAAAAAATTTTTTTCACATATTTTCTATCACCGCATTCAGAATCACCCGCTCCATCAATGTATAAAAATAATTCATCTGATTGGTAAACGGCGTAACGAGAAAAAAAGATAAAAAACGGCTGAAATACGTTTTTTGGTTGCCACAACATTACAATGTAATGCAATAACGAGCGATCAAAAGATTATATCTACCCCAACATGGTATAAGTAAAAACCTCTGCTCGGCACACAAAAAATAAGCTCTCACCAAGCCCAAGATCACGAAAAATGGACACGCTATGGGTATCAGAAAATGTTTTTTTTTTTTTTTTAGAAACTGGATTTTTTTCTCATCACTTTAATAATAAAGAACCTATACACATTTGGTATCTACAAACTTGTAATGACCTAGAGAATCATAGTGGCTGGTCAGTTTTAGCATCTAGAGAATAAGTGAAAAAAAAATTGCGGTCACTTTCAATGTTTTTCCCATTTTCCAGTACACTTTACAGCAAAACCAATTATGTCTTTCAAAAATACAACTCATTGTGCAAAAAACAAGCCCTCTCATAACCTATTGACAGAAAAATAAAAAAGTTATGGCTCTGGGAAGAAGGGGAGCAAAAAACAGAAGCTGAAAAACAAAAAAAAAAAAAACAAGATGTTGAAGGTGTTAATGGCATATCGATATGATACATGTCATAAATGTCTGAAGGGCTGGACACCAAACAGGAGAAGACTGGTTCTATATCTCTCATTAATCCTCTAAACCACGGACAATAGTGGAGATGACCTGACATTCTGTTAGTCCTAAAGGTATTTAGAAAAAATGTTCCGGCTCACTTCAAGTATAAAAAATATCTTCTTTATTTCATATAAATAAAAACATGAATAAGCTCCTCGGACATCACACAGCACTGGAGGACAAGCTACGCATTTCGACCACCACAATGGTCTTTATCAAAGCTTGTAGTCCTAAGGGTACATGCACATAGCACTTTATAGACGCTGACTGATTATTTTTTAGGTAGACACTGCAGGAAAATGTAGGCGTTGTTTTTCCTCAGGCGTCTTTTTTAGTAATTTTTGCAGTTGGCATCTTTTTTTGTGAACTGTATATAAAGTAGTGAGCGTCTTTGAAACAGAAGCCATCAGCAGAATGAACAAGTCACTTATATTATCCACTTTATAGATTTTGAAGCTGGAGACTGATAAAAAAGCTGAAAAAGACTGAAACACACAGTATGCACAGCAAGTTGTTTTTACATCGCATATGTTCAGTCACTTACATTTTTGTTTAGTGTTTTTCATAAGGCCGGGATCACACATGCGAGGAATGCGGCCGAGTCTCGCATGTTGATTCCTAGCACTGCCGCCGGCCTCGTGAGTGAAGTGTGCGGCCGCATAGCAATACATGGAGCCGCACGCTCCGCTCCCGAGGCCGGTGGCAGTGCCGGGTATTAACATGGAGACTCGGCCGTATTGCTCACATGTGTGACCCTGGCCTAACGGATCCAGGCGGAATCCACCTGAAAGATATCTTGTGTGCACAGACCCTAGTGGCAACCAATCTAGGGGCAAACATGATCTGGTTTTGCAAGAACTGAGACGCTTTTACCTCAGTGGTGCTCTACTTGAGATATATGCACAAAAACAAGTTGTATTCTGTGCTGTAGATCCTGGGGGACCCAGCAGACGCACCCCACCAGAGGCGTCGAAAAAGGCTTAGCATAGGTAAGGCAAAACATCTGAGGGGGCCCATGTTTGCAAATATAGTTATGCACAATAATCGTGTGTATAGGGGAACCTCAGCAGATGACCCGGCTGTTACTGAAAATAAATCTCTACAAAACCCAAACCCGATATTACGGCCATACTGTGACCATATAGTGGTGGATAACAGTCCTGCAGAACACATTAAGAGATTATACTAAAATTATTGAATGTGATATACAGCGTCATAAAAGGAGCAGCATGATCAAATATAGTAAAATATAACAATTTTTATTAGTTTGTCATAAAGTATATAACACAAAAAATACAATTACTGCTGGAGAGGTACACTCACTGTTAACATGGAACATGAATACAGAAACCAAAAAGGACAAACCTTTACATCGTATGTGGTGAAGTCTAAAATGATTACAGTATGAACATGAACTGTAGATATGAACTATTAGTATATACGGTAATAATAAAACTTGGTATCAAAATGATGATTAGCATAAGTGCATCATAATCAGTTCATAAATATAAGTAATATCAGATGTTCACAGGAGAATTATGGTTACCCAGGAATAATACTATATGAAGAATATAATGGCTAGATTGTCATACTAAAATAGCACAAGTGGATCATAATGTACACATAAATGATTGCCTAGATCAATTACCTGTGGCCATGTTTGAAAAGATGGGTTTGTACACCGCACCTCAACGCATGTTTCACCGCCTCTGACAAGACAACAGTGGTCAGGAAAAGGTTTGGGCATAATATTAAATCAAACATTACAACTAAGCTTCAATATGCAATTACAAGAATGGATAAATAGACATTATGGAAAGATTTCACTGAATCCTGTTGCAGTGGCCTCCTCAGTCAAATATCCAGCAGGCAGCTGCTGTACGGTGTGTCAGAAGCAACAGACAGTCACTCTACATCTGGCTGCACAATGTTTCCACATTTGGCACTGCAGACGCCTTCTTAATCCTTCTGGCTGTTGGACCCAGCAGTAACCTCCCTCTGGCTCTAATTGACACACCTGGACCTTGGTGTTTATAGACTCCCAGTCTGCTTCAGGAAGTCGCCGGTTATATTCACATTTTCCCTCGTGAAGACTTGGAGCAGTCGGCTATCTTCCCCACTGGTACAGTTGGAGGACGTTTGGTTTTACCGCTCTGAATCTGCTCAAGATAAGTTTTCTTCCCCACTGTTTGTCTCCCTTTTGGTCTTTATTGTACAGTGGGGACTGACTAGTGCTCATCCCCCCTTCCCTATTCAGGGGCTAGCTCTAGGGATATACAGGACTTAGGTTCCTGCTTGGCGATTGGTGTAGAACCAATATAGGGATGGTAGGGGTGGCAGGGTGTTATTAGATCTTCCTAGGGGGTCTCCACTCCCCCTTTTCCCTAGCATTTAGGCTTCCTTCCTCTCTTCCTCTCATGTTACACTTAGCCTTCCCACACTGTGTGTGACACCTGCCTTCCGATATAGAATTACACACAAGAAGGGGGAGGTCCAGGTCTGGCCCTGTTATGACCTGTTCAGAACAACTTTAACATCTAAGGCCCCAAGACTCCCACCCTTTTAAGAGCGGTCCACAGCTCTCCCTCATGTGGAATACTCTATGTAGCCCTACATGCCTCTAGATAGGTTATTCCACTGTCAGAAAAAGCATTCCTAGATGTACAAATACCATGTTTTGTTTGTTTTCATGAGCCTTTTGTGGTTTGGAAAGAATTGAAACTGTGCATTAGTACAATCATGATTGTTTTTTAGATGTTATCTGTGTTGGTATAGTATTTAACTATACAACTAAAAGTTATATTCTAACAATGACCATCATCATGCTGATAAATCTAATTTTAATGTTTAGTAATAGTTATGTCATGAAAACTGGAGGCTATTTGGCGATAGCTGAGAAACTTTGCACTTTTTGTTTTAATATGTTTAAGGTCATTAGGTTATTAAATGTTTATTTTCAGCATCTGATTTTGTGTACTCTATTTAAATACATCCCTATGAAGGTCACTGATTAGTTTTAGAGTCCTGAAATTGAGATAACTTTGTATTATAGGTGGTCTCAATAACTTGTGATGTGGCTTTGAGCATCAATTACAGCTTGACAACAATGTCTCAAGTTGTTCTCAAGTCAAGTTATTGTCAGCTTAGGCATGGTATCCCACTTTTCTTGAAGGGCAACCCTCAGGTCATTGATGTTCTGGGCGACAGACTTACAAGTTTCTACAAGGCGATTCAGCGGATCCCATAGGTTTTCTATGGGATTCAGGTCTGGAGAAAGTGCAGGCTACTCCATTTGAGGTACCCCAGTCTCCATGAGACATTTTCTAATGATGCAACCTTTGATTCCAGCATAGCAGAACAGACTATTTCTCCAATTGTTCTACATGGAGGAATATCCTGACCTGAGAGTGCTGCACCAGCAGCTGTTATATCTTGATCTAATGGATGTGCCATTTCTGGGGCAACTGAGGACTGGTGTTATTAATCTGGTTGAGGGCAAATATCCACGGCCTCTTCCCAGCCTATTAATATCAGGCCAGAGCTGTCGGCTTAGCCTTTGCTGGTTAAAATAACCAGTAAAGACTAAGCCGGCAGCTGTAAGCTATTATTAATAGGCCGGGAAGCTTCATTGATCTTGGCCCCTTCCCAAAATAATAACACCAGCCCCCAGCTATCTGCTTTCCATCAGCTGGGTATTAAAAATAAGATGGACCCCACAACATTTTTTTCTTTTATTAGCTAAATACATGTACAGTAAGCTATATATGCACTGCACTAATTATATATCTCACTGACATTTTTTATTTCTATTATTTATCTATCAACTATCTATCTATATCTGGATATAAGATTGTTTTAGTAGTTAGAAAACTAGATAGAAATGAAATAGTGAATTACTGTATGTAAAAGCTGTTGTTAAAAATGCATTGCATATGCATGTCATACGGATGCTGGGTGAGTTGTGTCCATAGAAATCATGGGGCCCCATAACAAAAGTCCTATCCTGACACATAGGTGCAGTTACAGAAAATCATACCTCCCAATTTTTTAAGACACGGAGAGGGATATGTATTGTGGCACTTACAGTTATTTTACCTCCACTAAAGCCTCTTCATGTTCTCACCCACTATGATACCACTTCCATAGACTTCATAGAATATGATGCTCCAAAAAATGCCCCCACTCAGTATGATGTCCCCACACTGAATGATGTCCCAACATTCCTTTACCTATACAGTACGATAGTGTTACCCTGTGACGGTCATCGTTTAAGGGCAACGAGGAAAGCTTACACCCAAAAGCAGCATGCAACAATCTCCAGTAGCAACAATGAACTCCTATTCAGCACACCATTGCCAAGGAGCTAGAAAGCAATGCTTTCACTGGCCAGGTATTATAGGGAGAGCTGATGACCAGATCAGAAGCAGCTGAAAATGAAGCTGCAAGTTTCTGACCAGCATAGAAAGGGCCAGTAACCTCTTCAGCACCAAAGGAAACCAAATAAATTAAAATGGGACACAAATTCACAGGGTAAGGGCTCATACTCAGTGGCTGGAAAAAAATCGGTCCGTTTTCTGGACGAAAAAACGGTACGATTCTAGTAAAATGTCATGCGATTTGCATGCGATTTTAAATCACACCATGCGTTTTCCATCAGTTTTCCATCAGTTTTCCATCTGTATGCAATGCGATTTTAACATGAAGTTTTACATAGAGCAGTTATCTCTATGTAAAAAGTCATGTAAAAATCACATTGTAAAAAAAAATGTACACAAAAAGCAAATAATTATATATATATATGTCATACACTTCTACAGAGTATAATAGCCGCTAATTCATCACCGGCTATACTGTAAAATCACACTGACAGCTTTAATAAAGAATAGAAACAATACATATACACACATAGAATATATATATATTATATATATATACATACATGTCATTGTGACATATATATATATATATATATATATATATATACATATATTTATAGTTCATAGACTTCTACATACTGTAATAGCCTCTAATTCAATTGCCGGCTTTTGTGAAGTCACAGAAGCCGACATGAAATGATACATTGTTTACACACAGTTAACCATGTCATTTCATGTATTTTGATATATGGTTTTAACTTACAATTACATAAGTGTATGTGTGCAAAATTTCAGACATGTAGGGGTTAATTAAAGGTGTAAATTCGTTGAAAAAAAATGCGTGGGCTCCCGCTGTATTTTCTCCACCAGACAGACAAAGCCAGCGAGTGGGGGCAGATAATAATAGCCTAGGGAGGGTACATTTTTTTTGTGCCCCCCCTGGCTACTAACATCTGCCCCAGACACCCCAGAAAAGGCAAATCTCTAATTAGATTAGCCCTTTCTGGCACTTTGCCCATCTATTCCCATTGCCCTGTAGCGGTGGCGAATGGGTTAATAAGGGGTTAAAACCACCTTGCAATTGAAAGGTGACTTTAAGCCAGGTTAATAATTGAGAGCTGTCAATTTGACAACTATCAATTATTAATCCTATTGAAGGAAATAAAAAAACACACACACTTTAAGAATAAATAATTTTAATGAAATAAAAAACACATTTTTTTGACCATCTTTTATTTAACTCTTAATCCCTGCGAAGCCCTTGATCTCCTATAATAAAGAAAAAATAATAAAACAACATTATTCTTACCTATCTGGAGATCTGTCAGGTCCCACGCTGTAATCCTTCACAAAGGGTTAACTAGCTTTCAACCAAGCAGCTCAAGTAATTCTGCCTGCTCAGCTGAAACCTCCTGAAAGAATGAGCTTATCTCCTGCCGACAGGAGAGGATGTGATTAATGAATGAAGCTTAATTGATTGCGTCCCACTTCACTCAGTAGGTCATGGTGACCTGACCTGAAGTGAAAGTGGGAAGAAATCAATTAAGCTTCATTCATTAATCTGTTATGTTTCGGTAGCTGAGGAGTGCAGGTAAAAAAGGCAATACACCAGAGCAGTTGGAATCTATGAGATTGCAGTACCCTGACCAACCACCACAACCAGAGGCAGCCGTGGAGCGCTCCCACGTTGGTCCTAGACGCCTCGTCACAGCCCGAGAAACTAACACACCCAAAGATAGAAATAGGAAAGCCATCTGCCCCGGAGCAGAACCCCAAAGATAATAGAAAGCCCCCAACATGTAATGACGGTTACACAAGATGAAATACTGACACAGAAAGAAAATAGTATGAGCAAACGCTGGGGCCCAAACTAACTAAATAGAAAAGGATAGGAAGGGTACTTACTGCAATCCCAGAAAATCCTGAAAGCACCAACTCTACTAATTTCAAAATCACCTGAGATCACACGACCTCTTCCACCTAAATTAGTTCTCTGGTGTAACAAAATCAAAACAGCAGCCACTGAAAAAACTGGAAAAAGCAAAAGTACAAACAACAGTGGCTGAACTAAACTGAGAGGGCAAAAGCCCCCGGAGGGGACCCTGAAGGCCCCCACAGAAGTGCAGGACAAAATGCAAAAATATAGCACAAACACAAAAGAAGAAAATGTCTTATCTGTTAGCAGGAGATGCAGACACGACACAGCAGGCTACAAGGGAAACAGGAATAAAGGATCCAGACCAGAACAATTGATCACCGGCAACCCTGATGGGAAGGTGACTCCCTTATATAAGACCAATCAGTAACACCTGATTCCCAGTCCTCACAATCTTCACTGGACAGACTAGCACCGCTTGTAACCACCAGAGGGAGCCTCTGCTCAGAACTCATCTCAAACCCATTCACAACAGTACCCCCCCCTTGAGGAGGGGTCACCGAACCCTCATTTGAGCAACCAGGTCGGTCAGGATGAGTTCTATGATACGCACGGATAAGTCTCCTAGCATGGATGTCCGAAGCAAACACCCAAGAATTGTCTTCCTGACCATAACCTCTCCATTTAACCAAATACTGGAGTTTCCGTCTAGAAAAACGAGAATCTAATATTTTCTCAACCACATACTCCAGATTGCCCTCAACCAAAACAGGGTCAGGAGGCACAGCAGCAGGAACCACTGGCTCAACAAACCTCTTCAACAAGGACTTGTGGAACACGTTATGGATCTTAAATGTCCCTGGAAGAAGCAAACGAAAAGAAACAGGATTAATAATCTCCATGATCTTATAAGGTCCAATGAACCTAGGCTTAAATTTAGGAGATGCTACTCTCATAGGAATATTCTTTGAGGACAACCAGACCAAGTCCCCCACTTTAAACCGAGGACCATCAGTCCTATGCCGGTTAGCAAACCGCTGGGCCCTCTCCTGAGAGAGGGACAACCTCTCCACTACCTGGTCCCAAATCTGTTGCATACGCTCCACAACAGAGTCAACACCTGGACAGACAGAAGCCTCCGTCTGTCCTGAAGAAAATCGAGGGTGAAACCCAGAATTACAAAAAAATGGAGACATCAAAGTGGCAGAGCTAGCCCTATTATTAAGAGCAAACTCAGCCAAAGGCAAAAAAGACACCCAGTCATCCTGATCAGCAGACACAAAGCATCTTAGATAAGTCTCCAATGTCTGGTTTGTTCTCTCAGTTTGACCATTGGTCTGAGGATGAAATGATTGAACACCCAGTTTAGAACAAAAAGTCCTCCAAAATCTGGAAACAAACTGGACTCCTCTGTCAGACACAATGTTCTCAGGAATGCCGTGTAAACGAACCACGTGTTGAAGGAACAACGGCACCAATTCAGAGGAGGAAGGCAACTTAGGTAATGGCACAAGATGTATCATTTTGGAAAACCTATCACAAATTACCCAGATGTTGGTCATTCTCTGAGAAACAGGAAGGTCGGAAATGAAATCCATAGAGATATGGGTCCATGGTCTCTTGGGCACAGGCAATGGCATCAACAAACCACTAGAGCGAGAGCAAGGCTTGGAGCGAGAGCAAGTCCCGCAGGACTGCACAAATTCCCTGACATCACGAGACAAGGTAGGCCACCAAAAGGACCGACTAACCAAGTCTCTGGTACCAAAAATTCCGGGATGCCCAGCCAATGCGGAACAATGAATCTCAGACATCACACTCTTTTTCCACTGGTCCGGGACAAACAATTTTCCAACAGGGCAGCGCTCGGGCCTATCCTCCTGACACCCCTCCAGAGCAAGTCTCAAATTGGGCGAGATGGCGGAAAGAACTACACCCTCTTTCAAAATAACAGAAGGATCAGATAACTCAGGAGAGTCAGCAAGGAAACTCCTCGAGAGGGCATCTGCCTTAACATTCTTAGTGCCAGGAAGAAAGGAAACCACAAAATTAAAACGTGTGAAAAAACAAGGCCCACCTGGCCTGTCTAGGATTGAGTCGCTTGGCAGATTCCAGATAGACCAGATTCTTATGGTCCGTAAGGACCACCACCTGATGTTTGGCTCCCTCCAGCCAATGTCTCCACTCTTCAAAAGCCCACTTCATGGCCAATAACTCCCGATTACCCACGTCATAATTACGTTCAGTAGGAGAAACTTTTCGAGAGAAAAAGGCACAAGGGTTACTTTTAGAGGTCTCTGGATCTTTTTGGGACAAACGGCACCTGCCCCAATTTCAGAGGCATCAACCTCCACCTGAAATGGCAGAGAAACATCAGGCTGCCGTAGAACAGGAGCAGAAGTGAATCTCTGCTTAAGTTCCTGAAATGCAGAGACTGCCTCAGGAGGCCAATTCACCACATCAGAACCCTTTCTGGTCAAATCAGTTAATGGTTTAACAATAACCGAGAAATTACCAATAAATTTACGATAAAAATTGGCAAAACCCAAAAATCTCTGAAGAGCCTTTAATGAAGTAGGTTGGACCCAATCACAGATGGCCTGAACCTTGACCGGGTCCATTTCAATAACAGATGGGGACAAAATGAATCCCAGAAATGAGATCCTCTGTACGCCAAAAAGACACTTTGATCCCTTCACATACAGAGCATTCTCTCTCAAAATCTGGAATACAGTTCGAACATGTTTCACATTAGAGTCCCAGTCATTAGAAAAAATCAAGATATCATCCAAATAAACAATCAGAAATTTGTCCACAAAATCCCTGAAAATGTCATTCATGAAGGACTGGAAGACGGAAGGAGCATTAGTGAGCCCAAAGGGCATCACCAGGTACTCAAAATGCCCTTCAGGGTATTGAATGCCGTCTTCCATTCATCCCCGTGCTTAATGCGAATAAGGTTATACGCCCCCCTGAGGTCAAGCTTGGTAAACCAAGTAGCGTTTTTCACCCTGGAAAACAGGTCAGAAATCAAGGGTAACGGGTATTGATATTTATGCAAATTGTCTCTTCAGAGAGGAAGAGAGCTAGAACTCTAGTGCCACCTTTTGGAAGGTAGCAATCCTACAAGTCAATGTCGACCCTTTAACGAGCCTTATCACATGACCTAGGATAATAGCAAAACCAGAATCTCAATTTGCAGACACTGTGTTTCGGGGTTCAGCCCCTCGTCAGTGCAAAGCGGAGATCTGGTTTGGCTGTGTGAGAGGCGTCAGACCATTGTCCAAGAAATATCGTCACTCCTTGCGGAGATCAACATGCTAAGCATGCAGATGAGGAGACTTAAACCGCAATGCTCCTCTGGGAAATATGCTAATTATGCAAATTGTCTCTTCAGAGAGGAAGAGAGTATTGATATTTCACAGTAATATTGTTCAAGAGACGATAATCAATACACGGCCTTAATGAACCATCCTTTTTGGCCACAAAGAAAAAACCGGCACCTAAGGGTGAAGAGGATGGTCTGATATGACCCTTCTCCAATGATTCCTTGATATAAGACCGCATAGCGTCATGTTCAGGTACAGACAAGTTAAAAAGGCGACCTTTAGGGAATTTACTACCCGACACTAATTCAATAGCGCAGTCATAGCTCCTATGGGGAGGCAAGGATGCAGATTTACTTTCGCTAAACACATCAGAAAAATCAATCAAAAAGTCAGGAACATCCTGAGCCTGGGGGGAGGCAGAAAAAACAGGAGTGTTGGTATTAACACATTGGCAGCCCCAACTGGTTACAGACACAGATTTCCAATCCAAAACAGGATTATGAGACTGTAACCAAGGAAAACCCAGCACGATAATGTCATGCAGATTATACAGAACCAAAAATTTGCAGCACTCCTGGTGATCAGGTTCAACCCTCATTATCACCTGAGTAGAAAACTGGGGTTTATTCTCAGCCAAAGGGGTAGAATCGATCCCCAGTAGGGGAATAGACTTCTGTAGGGGTATCAAGGGAAATCCACAACGTTTAGCAAAATCATAATCCATCAGGTTAATAGCTGCTCCAGAATCAACGAAAGCCTGAGCAGTAGTGTTGAGCGATACGATACTGCAAATATCGGCTATCGGCCGATATTAGCTCTATCGGCCTTTCGATAATTAGTTTCGATATTTTCGTCTTATCGAATACCGGAATCGGATTTGTCACTGTCACTGTGAGTGTCCGTCGGTCGGGTCTGTCAGGAGTCAGCGGCACTTACCTGGCAGAAGATCTCCGGCGGTCACGTCCTGGACTGCTTGATGGCCGCCATTATCTTCTCCCTGGCGGTCACATGCAGTTTTTCGCGATAACTGCAGTGACTGCAGGGTAATCCCGGCCGTAAAGCAGTCCGATGACGTCACCGCCGGGGAAGCAGGTAATCAGCTGTGCTGCGCCGGGATGACAGGCTCTGCCTGTCATTCTGATGTAGCAGAGCTGGATCGTCGTGGGACACTCGTTACTATGGACTGCGTCGGTCAGGTGGTATACTTTTTTTTTTTCATTTTTTTACAGGAGATCGATGGCGTCGCAGGATGAGACTGTAATAAAAGTAATGAAAACTGTGTTTTTTTTTTTTATTAAATTAAAAAACTTTTTTATGAACATTCACCCGTCCGGGTACATAAACAATTTAACTATTTACATACAGGGACCCTGTCCGGGTTATTTATAATTCTTTGGCAGGGGTGTTCCAGGTACCACCTGGTACTCTTCTGATGCTTGCCAAACATCCGAGGCACCAAGGACCACCAGGACCTGATGACGTCATGTGGCCTGTACAGTCAAGTCGTGACCCGCTATCTGGGTCTGCGTGGCCACCTCTTTCATCTCCCTCCTGGTCTGGAACCCTATGTCCCGGACTGAACGAACCCCAGGGGGCCTAACAGGCGCCGGGTACGGGCCAGCTATACTTATCATGTCCATAGCTGGGGCTGCTGAGGAGACCACTGAGGGAGGCTGGGGAGATTTACGGCGTGGGGTGGGCACTTTTGCAGAGGCCTGGATGTGGGAGGCTGAAGGCTCCGAGGGTCTCACAGGTTCCTGACACTCTGGGGAGTAGGGGTCGCACCTGGTAACATTTAGGGCGTACCATCCATTGTAACCCCAGTGTCGGGTGTAAGTCACCAAGTCTCCTGGCAACAGGTCCCTCCCCGGGTGTCCTTCTGGGAGGTGAGCCTCCACGTCCCGCCGGTTCACAAAAACTTCTAAATAAAGTCCAGGCTCCTGGATGAAGACCCAACCACCTTTCAATTTAAAGCTCCGTACTGCACCCTTACGCCGCGGCTCACACAGGGTTCCTTTATCCTTTCTCATCCGGTCCTTATCTGCCCGGTCCTTCTCCAGGTTACGTTGCCGAAGTTTTTGGGATTCTCGCTGCTCCCTTTGTCGCTCTGCTTCCCGCTCCCAACGTCTCCACTCTTCCTCCTGACGCCGGTTGAAATTCTCCTCCACCAGCTGCTCCATGTCTCCACCATCAAACTGCAGCTTACAGTGTCCGGTTTGCGGCAGCTCTCCTGGCGACCCCCAGTCCTGGCGGCGCTCACCTGCGGAGGAAGCAGCCGGCTCTGGAACAGATGACAGTCGGGGCTCCGGTACAGGCAGGTAGACCTCTGGTGCCTGCGCGGCCTCCTCCATGAGGACGGGTGTCGCTTCTTCTGTCTCAGCGACGGGGGCAGACAGCGGGATCTGGGGTGCTGCCGGTGCAGCGTTTTTTGCACGAACGGGTGCCTCCACTGCGACAACGTCAACTGGATCACATTGCAAGGACTCCTCTACTAGAACGGGTGCCTCACCTTCCGGTACAGACACTTCAGGTAAGAGGGATTGGCGCCGCTCCAAGTTTAGTTTTAGGGCACGCCAGCTCGCTTCCATCCTGGTGACCTCCTCCCGGTGCCGGGCCAGGCCTCTTAGGGTATCCTCCGCTTCTTGCAGCGTAGGAGGGTTTCCAGGCCGGGTGCCCAACGGTGGTTCCGTGGCGATCGGGTCGCTTCCGTGGGGGGAGAGCTCTGACTGCTCCATCCCTTCACACTTCTGCTCGTGTCCATTAGCCATCTCTGCCAAGTCACATGTGTCATTAGCATCTGGAGAGGGCCCCTCTTTTGTAGGGAGGCGGGACCTTCTTGTTAGTTTCCGCACACTGAGGAGGATGAGGAGGCGGAACTGAAGAGCTGTGGGGCACGATCTTACATTGCAGTACCATTTAGAGTGGTCGGCCATCGTTTTCGCGTCACTGAGTGAGTGTACACCCATGAAGAGCACGCCCTTCTTCTTCACCAGTGCCTCGTCGTGACGCAGATATGGCGGAAAAATGGCAAATACATTCTCTGATGATTTTAGCAATTCTCAAGCACAAAACCAGTTCAATTCAGGCACACAGGACTCGCTTATAGCGAGCTACAGAATCCTGTTTGTGACGCCCAAGTTGAGTCGCACAGAGCCAGAGGTTTTGGGGGTACTCGGCACCGAGCCCGTCGACTTCTATGGGGTATGTCACGGCTTTACCCGGCAATTGAATCAGAGTCTATTTTACTATGTAGAAGTGTATAAACTATAAATATATGTATATATATATGTCACAATGACATGTATATATATATATATATATGTATTCTATGTGTGTATATTTTGTGTTTACAACGAAAGAAAGGGTTTTTTTTGTTGCGATATTTTGTTCCCATAGACTTACATGGGACTTCTGGTATCGAAATCGGATATCGACGATATTTAGTGCTATCGGCGATACAATTTCGATACGATATTTTTAGATATCGAGCATTATCGCTCAACACTACTGAGCAGAAAATGAGGACAGAGAGCATATCAGAGTGACAGTTAATAAAAACTTAGTCTGAACACTACCCAAGACAACTGAGCGTGCAAAACGTCTTCCCCGCTTAGGGCAGACTGAAATAGCATGAGAGGCATCACCACAGTAGAAACATAACCCATTGAGCTTTCGAAACTCATGACGCTGTGCCCCAGACACCACTCTATCACACTGCAGGGGTTCAGAAGCTGGTTCACAAGGCAACACCATTCCACGCATACTTCTCCGCTCACGCAAACGTCTGTCAATTTGAATCGCTAATGACATAGAATCATTGAGACCAGAGGGAACAGGGAATCCCACCATAACCTCCTTTACATTATCAGACAGACCCTTCCGGAAAAGGGCTGCCAAAGCGTCGTCATTCCATTTGGTCAGGACTGCCCACCTACGGAATCTCTGACAGTATAACTCAGCGTCATCAAGCCCCTGATTTAATGCCAACAAGGCTTTTTCAGCTTGATCAGTGACATTAGGCTCATCGTACAATAACCCCAAGGCCTGAAAAAACGCATCAACATCACTCAAAACAGGATCCCCAGGTGTCAGGGAAAAAGCCCAATCCTGAGGATCGCCGCGCAGGAGAGAGATGATAATTTGAACCTGCTGCGCTGCGTTCCCTGAGGACTTAGATTTTAAGGCAAAAAACAATTTACAATTATTTTTGAAATTCTGAAACTTAGCTCGATCCCCTAAAAACAAATCTGACATGGGAATCCTAGGTTCCACAACAGGCAACCCAGCAAGATAGATAGCAATACTCCGAACCTCAGTGGCAAGCTAAACCACACGGTCAGACAACTGTGCAGACTCCATTGAGAGAAAAGATCCTCCCCAGCACCCAGAGATACAGAGGGAAAAAAAAAAAAAAAAATGCAACAAACAGAAAAATATCTCTGACAACTCTGACAACCTTTTTTCTTTCACAATATTTTTTCCCTTCTGTGAGTACCATACAATTTTCAATTTTTAGGCCGGTGATACTGTTATGTTTCGGTAGCTGAGGAGTGCAGGTAAAAAAGGCAATACACCAGAGCAGTTGGAATCTATGAGATTGCAGTACCCTGACCAACCACCACAACCAGAGGCAGCCGTGGAGCGCTCCCACGTTGGTCCTAGACGCCTCGTCACAGCCCGAGAAACTAACCACATCCAAAGATAGAAATAGGAAAGCCATCTGCCCCGGAGCAGAACCCCAAAGATAATAGAAAGCCCCCAAACATGTAATGGCGGTTAGACAAGAAGAAATACTGACACAGAAAGAAAATAGTATGAGCAAACGCTGGGGCCCAAACTAACTAAATAGAAAAGGATAGGAAGGGTACTTACTGCAATCCCAGAAAACCCTGAAAGCACCAACTCTACTAATTTCAAAATCACCTGAGATCACACGACCTCTTCCACCTAAATTAGTTCTCTGGTGTAACAAAATCAAAACAGCAGCCACTGAAAAAACTGGAAAAAGCAAAAGTACAAACATCAGTGGCTGAACTAAACTGAGAGGGCAAAAGCCCCCAGAGGGGACCCTGAAGGCCCCCACAGAAGTGCAGGACAAAATGCAAAAATATAGCACAAACACAAAAGAAGAAAATGTCTTATCTGTTAGCAGGAGATGCAGACATGACACAGCAGGCTACAAGGGAAACAGGAATAAAGGATCCAGACCAGAACAATTGATCACCGGCAACCCTGATGGGAAAGGTGACTCCCTTATATAAGACCAATCAGTAACACCTGATTCCCAGTCCTCACAATCTTCACTGGACAGACTAGCACCGCTTGTAACCACCAGAGGGAGCCTCTGCTCAGAACTCATCTCAAACCCATTCACAATATTAATCACTTCCTCTCCTTTCGCTGGGAGATAAGCTCATTCATTCGGGGGGTAACAGCTCAGCAGGCAGCATTAGCTCCCTGCTAGCTGTAACCTGTTAACCCTTTCTGATGGATTACAGCGTGGGACCTGACTGTGCATCTGATAGGTAAGAACAATTTTGCTTTTTTATTTTATTTTTATTACAGGAAATGGTTTTAGCAGGAAAATAAAATATGGTCAAAAACTGTTTGATTATTTCAGTAAACTTCTTTTTTATTAAAGTGTGTGTGTTTGATTTTTCTTTCATACAATAGGATTAATAATTGATAGTTGTCTAATTGACAGCTCTCAATTATTAACCTGGCTTAAAGTGACCTTTCAATTGCAAGGTGGCTTTAACCCCTTATTAACCCATTCGCCACCGCTACAGGGCAATGGGAATAGACGGGCAAAGTGCCAGAAAGGGCTAATCTAATTAGAGATTTGCCTTTTCTGGGGTGTCTGGGGGCAGATGTTAGCCAGGGGGGCACAAAAAAAATGTACCCTCCCTAGGCTATTATTATCTGTCCCCACTCGCTTGCTTTGTCTGTCTGGTGGAGAAAATATAGCGGGAGCCCACGCATTTTTTTTCAACGAATTTACACCTTTATTTAACCCCTACATGTCTGAAATTTTGCACACATACACTTATGTAATTGTAAGTTAAAACCATATATCAAAATACATGAAATGACATGGTTAACTGTGTGTAAACAATGTATCATTTCATGTCGGCTTCTGTGATTTCACAAAAGCCGGTAATTGAATTAGCGGCTATTACAGTATGTAGAAGTGTATGAACTATAAATATATATATATATGTATGTGTCACAATGACATGTGTATATATATATATGTATTATATATATATATATAATGTATTCTATGTGTATGTATCTAGTGTTTTGTGAGCTGTCAGTGTGATTTTACAGTAGCCGGGGATGATTTGCCGGCTTTTTAAAGGAGACTGGTGCATATAAATAGGACAGCACTTGCATGGTGCGAGTGCTGTGCGATGATTTCTCGCACCCATTGACTTGCATTGGCGATTATCATGCCAAAATCGCATCAAATCGCAGCATGCTGCGATTTTTTTCTCACACCAATTTCTGATGAGAAAAAAATTGCAAATGAGAACTCACCTATTGAATAACATTGGTCAGATTTGAATCCGATTTTTTTTCGGCTGAATATCATCCGTTTTCAGCGCCAGTGAGTATGAGGCCTAAATGCAAGATCTGCGATTCATAATAAATAGTGATCTTTTAACACCAGATCTCCCAGGAGGATGTGACACAATGGTGGCAGATGGCCCCGCAAACCCCCACACAAAGTATGGTGTACCACAGCATAATACACTGTAAGATAATTTCCACTGCCCTCCACACAGTATGATGGCCCCAGATGCTCCACACACCATATGATGGCCCCTATAAACCCCCATAAAGCATTATAGTCACCAGTCCCACAATCAGTATGATGGTCACCACAGCCCACACCACACGTTATGGTGGCTGCACAAAAAGTATAATGGTTTTCACAGCTCTCCCCTACAGTATTATAGTCACGACAGTACCCTATTTAACATGATGGTCACCAGAGCACCTCACTCAGTATGATGGCCCCACACAATGTATGATGGCCTTCACAGACCCTCATTAAAGTATGATGGTCCCACAGCCTCTGCACACAATACGATGTCCAGCACATTCCCCTAAGCAGGATGATGGCTGCAGACTGCTCTATGCACAGTATTGTCTCTCACAACCCCCATACAGTATAAAGTCCCCTACAGTCCCCCATATAGTGTGATGTCCCCCAGAGCTTGCCTTAGTTTCTAATGTCCCCCATATCCTTGTGTACAGTATGATGGCAGTACAACTGCCTACACATAGCATGATCTCTCCCATATTACCAATCCGTGCTCATGTATGTGGCATATGTATCTGAGAGATGCATGGGGCTGTCTCCCATAGGATCTATATAAAGAGCTGAGTGTGGTCCTGAATGTGCGGCCATGCAAAGAATATACAGAAAGTGTTATCAAGTGGTGAAAATGCAGACAAGTAGCAATATATAGAGAAGGATCGGAATAAACTGGAGTGGATACAGTAAAGTCGAGTATGGATGAGATAAGGCTGACAAAAATAGAAAACTAATTCAAATAAAGAAAAGGGTTTTTTTATAGAGAAAAGAAAGAAGAAGAAAGAAGACTGTCAGTAATATCTGGCCCTTCATCTGGCATATGCATTTTACCACTAGGAACATGAAAGTGTGGTAGTGGTATCAAGCATTGCATATGCATTTATATAATACATTTATAATGCATAAAGATGTTTCCTATTGTACTTTTTCTTGAAAATAGGCAAGAACTCCAGTTTATTATTAAACCAATTCGATATAAGATTACTAAATACTGGAAAGCCTTTGACTGGCTGTCATACACATCACAACCACTAGGGTTCTACACACAGACACACATAGCATATACATCTTGTGACAAAGTATTGCGAGATCATGGTTTTGAACATCATGGCCAAGTTATCATCAGTTGTAGTTACAGTTGTTGTCTGCCTTGAGTAATCATTTATGTTAAGTTGTCAGAATCAGACAATGCTAGGACCCCATAAATTGACTTTAACTTTAGAGATACCTATGAGCAACTGATCACATTCCTTGCAGAACCATCATAGGATAAATTAAGCATTGCACACTGCCCATTG
This sequence comes from Oophaga sylvatica, assembly GCA_033576555.1. Classification (NCBI taxonomy): domain Eukaryota; kingdom Metazoa; phylum Chordata; class Amphibia; order Anura; family Dendrobatidae; genus Oophaga; species Oophaga sylvatica. The sequence goes on along the minus strand of JARQOD010003944.1, from coordinate 38,800 downwards.
GAATAAATAGGTCATCCAAGTAATGCATGGACATGCCAAGTCCTCTGAGCTAAAGTTACTCTTTCTACCCAACATATCTTTGACTTATGGATAGAAAACACATTTGAGAAAACTCCCATTTTTACCTAATATTAAAGTACATGAAATGGGTTTCTATACCAGTAAATTCCAGATTCCCATCCAATCCATGATGGCCAGAAATGAGCGAATCTTCCAAAATTCGAATTCAGAAGATTTGCCAAGATTTCCGGTAGAAATGTATTAATCCCTAAATTGTCTCCTGACCTCATAAGCACAATAAACGAAGAGCTGGAAGGGATAAATAGTAATATACCTTTTCCCCCCACCTGCAAGGCATTATACACATCACAGATATTAGTGATGCGTGTGTGGCCTAGTCAGCGTGGATTGTACCAGAGGCCGAGGAGTTAGGGTCAGAAGATCAGAAGGAGTGAATAGAAGACCAGGTGAGGTTACAAAGCGAGTAAAATTTTATTATTTTTTTGCTAAAAAGAATCAATCAAAATTGAGACTATCTGGATGTGAGTGAATATAAAAAGTTCAGGTTTCGTCGATTCCAATATTGGGGGGAAATTCAAAGTAAATTCGATTAGTTTCTAATTGATTCGCTCATCTCAACTGACGGCTACTTTTGTTGTTCAGTTAAAGAGATAAAATTATCTTGAAAAAATATCAAATCTTCACCGAAAATTGTAAACCTGATACACCGAAGCAAAATTTTGCTGCAGGAAAAAAAAATATTGTAGAGCGAGCCTAATAGACTTGCATATTGCACTGTGATATTGTCACCATTTTACTACAGTATGTTAATGTTTACGACACAAAGCATGGAAAGGGCAGACAATACGTAGAAGGAAGAAAAAAATAAACCTTCATTAGCATCACGCTTCCTATCATTCTGATATATGGCAGATTATAAAGCATAGCCCGGCACAACGGGTGCACATAATAGTAAATACTGAGCATGAAGAAATCATGTTTACAACATTTGCTCCAGGAGCTCCGTTTTATCATTTCTATTAGAAATGTGTCACACTTTATTCTGAATATAAAGGAGAAGCAGAGCATCCTCCCGCACATGCCCCAATGGTATATTGATGCTTCCCGCAGTCTTTCTATGCTGCTACATTGTCATGCATATGTGGCTATGCTTCACAGGATTTTATCTAAATTAAAATCATATGTAAAATGCTATTCCTAATTTCTTCAGACAGTTTCATATTGTCCTGGCCGCTGTCTTCTTTATTCACTTGTCTAGTGTAGGCACGTCTTATTTCACCATATCCATACCCAGACTGGAACCAAATAAAAAGATTGGATTATTTTTCATATTTTGTTCTTCTTTAAACTGAGAGATAAAGGCAAAATTGGAATCATGTAAATTCACCGACTCTTACAGGCTGTCATATAATATTTTGTCATTAATGTGTAACAATGTGTCATATACCTACAGCATCGAAATTAAAGAGCAGAACTGGAGCATCACACACCCCTAGGGGGGTAAAGCAGCATGCAGTATACAAGATAGATAGATAGATAGATGGATGGATAGATAGATAGATAGATAGATAGATAGATAGATAGATAGATAGATAGATAGATAGATAGATAGATATGAGATAGATAGATAGATAGATAGATAGATAGATAGATAGATAGATGGATGGATAGATAGATATAGATAGATAGATAGATAGATAGATAGATAGATAGATAGATAGATAGATAGATAGATAGATAGATAGATAGATGGATGGATGGATGGATGGATGGATGGATGGATGGATGGATGGATGGATGGATGGATGGATAGACAGACAGACAGACAGACAGACAGACAGACAGACAGACAGACAGACAGACAGACAGATAGATAGATAGATAGATAGATATGATAGATAGATAGATAGATAGATAGATAGATAGAACAGCAGAACACTACATAGGCGGGTGCACATGCCTTCTCAGCAGTTCATCCAATAATTGCCCAAGTCCATAAAAAAGAAAAAAGGAAGGCAGCACTCCATTTTCTTAAGGTGAAAAATAGGATTTATTCAGAACTACATGGCGTGGCATCGTTTCAGCACTCGCAGAGCCTTTTTCAATTATATAGACAAAAAAGGAGTAAGTAAACTGATTAATCGAAGTTCCTAAGGCACCTCCCAATAACAGTGGGTGTCTTATATACCAGACGTCTCCCATTTATTGGCTGGGATGCTTTAGCAGCGCGCACTGGCCCTTTAAGAGGCAGGGAGCATGCACCTGAGCTAAATCACTCTCCCAATAGACTTGAGTGCTGTGGGAGTGTCGACGGGTAAGTGAACATGCCGGCGTCCCTGCATGAGGAAGGAGAGGACACGTGCAGGGGTGCCTGCACTGTTCTAACAGCTCCTGTGGCTTATTTATATAGTTTTAAGTATATTGGAGCTGATTTTTATTGTGATTTTGGATCAGTAGAGATGTACATCTTGCAGTCTATTCATGGAGAACTTCAGTGTTTTGTTACAGCGTCGAGATTATAGTACAGAACAGGAGAAACGCACATCCACTAGACCATAAAGCAGTATGTAGTATATGAGATATTAGTGATATATAAAACAGACAGATAGATAGACACTGTAGATATAAGGCATAGTTTCAATCCCAGAGCATCACCAAGCCACTGCCCTACTTTACTATAGCAATCACAGAGCCACTGCCATATTTCACTGTAGGCCTCACCGATCCATGGCCATGCTTCACTGTAAACATCACCTAGACACCACCATGCTTCACTGAAGGCAGGGTTTTCTTTTCAGTATTTTCTTCATTTATCCTTCTCCAGACATAGCACTGATCCAGAGGCCAGAAAAGTTCCAGTTTTGTTTCATCTCTCCACAGAACAGAAATTCAAATCCTCTATGGCATTTTTATATGGTTTTGAGTATATTGCAGCTGATCTTCACTATGATTTTGTGTAAGTATAAATGGACAATTTGGATTACAGTCAAGAACTTCAGCATTCAGTATGCAACTTATTGTGCAAATTGATACCTCTGTACCTGCTGCCAACATATCTTTCTGCAGGTTTATTGCAGTCATTCAAAGGTTTTTGCCTCCTCAGCAATCAGGTAGCAGTCTGTGAAATCATCCCCTTTCTGCTACATTCTGGAAGTCCGATGTTTTACATGCACTCATAGACTTGATGTGTGAGCATGGTCTGATTATACACTGCTAAAAAAAAAAAATAAAGGGGACACTAAAATACCACATCCTAGATATGAATGAAATATCCCAGTTGCAAATCTTTATTCATTACATAGACTCTGTCACGTGCTCAATGTGAACCTGCTTTAATCCGTGAAGAGCACAGGGTGCCAATGTCGACTCTGTCATCTTGGTGTTCCCTGGCAAATGTCAATTTCCCTGCACTGTGTTGGGCTGTAAGCTCAGCACCCATTTGTGGATGTTGTGCCCTCATACCACCCTCATGGAGTCTTTTTATGACAGTTTGAACAGAAACATGGATGTTAGTGTCCTACTGGACATCATTTTGCAGGGCTCTGCCACTGCTCCTCTTGTTCCTCTTTGCACAAAGGAGGAGGTAGCAGTCCTGATCCTGGGTTATTGCCCTCCTATGGCTCTCTCCACATCTCCTGGTTTACTGGCCTGTCTCCTGGTATCTGCTCCATGCTCTACACATTGTGCTGATGTAACAAGGGGTGTTCAGGGTGGTAGTCTTGACCGAGCTCACCCACTAAACACAGTCTGATGACACCCCGGCCCCTTGTACATGCAATATGGGACTGATGCAGCTTTTCCCCACAGGTTACCTTCTCTTCCTCTGGTCACAGTCATCCAGGCAATTAAGAGTCCAGGAATGCAGCTGGTTTCCAATAGGTAAATAACTTTTAATGAGTGATGAAGAAAGGTGGACAAAAAGACAATTTTCAACACTGGCTTCCTGCTCTCTCCCTGACACTCGCTACGGCCACCCCCACAACATCCGCAGTAGCCGAAGTTTGCAGTCATCCACTCTCTGGAATCTGGGCGCTTAAAACCCCTTCAGTGGGAGCCCTTCCAGAGTCTTGGCCCCCGTGTTGTGGTCCTTCAGTTCTTCGGAGTCCTTAGTCTGGGGCAACAGATCTCTCCCATCCGGGAGTCTGGCAGTGCCCCGTCAGAAATACACATCTTCCCTGGCCAACGTAACGAGGCTACACTGGGAAGCAGCAGCTTCCTCTTCCCTCGTGGCTGCAAGTCCAGCCCCATTATTTAACTAGTTCTGTCCCTAACTAGACAGACATTAAAGGGGAACATCACAATACAATGCATGACTTATATTACATTAATACACAAACAGTACAGTTAATACGAAAACACATACATTACATCACAGTAAGAAAGGTATCATAGAAACATGAACACTATGTCTGCATTTTTCACCCACTCCTGGTTTTGGCTAACAAATACTGATGTGAAATACTGACCAAATACAGAATGTGTGAATGTGGCCAAAATCTCTCTCTCCTGTAGCATGTAAGCTCTTAGATCACTCTTTCTTTGTCATTCTGTACCTGCGACAGTACTGCTCCCAGTCCAACGTTGCTGGCATCAGTATAGAGGACGAATGGTTGGTTATAGTCTGGGTAGGCCAGAACTTCATCCCCCGTAAGAGCCATCTTCAACCGAGTGAAGGATCTTTCCAGTTCGTCATTCCAATCAAACGTAGAACTCTTCTTCCTGGCCTTCTTTGGCTGGCCCACAAGAAGATTTTGCAGAGGTGCCGCTATTTCAGTGAAGCCCTTGATGAACCTTCGGTAATAGCCTACCAACCCAAGGAACTGGAGTATCTCATGGATATTGCTAGGTCTCTACCAGTCCTGGATAACAGTGACTTTGTCAGGGTCTGGCGCCACACCTTCTGCGCTCACTACATGGCCTAGGTACTGCACCTTGGGTTTCAGGAGGTGGCATTTGGACGGCTTCACCTTTAGGCCAAATTTGGACAGGGCTTCGAACACCTTGGCCAAGTGCTCCAAATGTTCCTCATAGGTCTTGGAGAAGACAATGATGTCATCAAGGTACAACAGAACTGTCTCAAAGTTCATGTGTCCAAGGCAGCACTCCATCAATCTCTGGAACGTTCCTGGCGCGCTGCAAAGCCCGAACGGCATGTAGTTGAATTCTGAGAGGCCCACTGGTGTTGCAAAGGCAGTCTTCTCTTTGTCTGCCTCTGCCACGGGAACCTGCCAATACCCACTAGTGAGATCTAAGGTAGAGAAATAGTTAGCAGTTCTCAGTGCAGCTAGTGATTCCTCTATCCTAGGTAACGGATAGGCGTCTTTGTGGGTAATGCTGTTAAGTTTCCTGTAATCAACACACATCCTCATTGTGCCATCTTTCTTTCTAACAAGGACTAGTGGAGCTGCCCAGGGGCTACAACTGTCTCTGATCACCCCAGCCTCCTTCATCTCTCGTATCATACTCTTGGCACATTGGTAGTGATTTGGAGGTACAGGCCGATACCTTTCTTTAATGGGCGGATGATTTCCTGTGGGGATAAGATGTTGGACCCCTTTTGCCTGCCCAAAATCTAAAGGGTGTTTGCTGAATACCTATTCAAACTCTTGAACCACTTGGTAAACCCCATTCTTTTGGTGTTGAGGGTGGAGTCGGTGCCTACATGAAGCTGCTGACACCAATCCTTCAGCTGTTTTGCAGAGCCATTGTCCTCTGCCTGGTTAGACGAGACCAAGGGTTCTGCTGTCTGAATTGCGTTGTTACTGACTGAACAGCTTAGTTTGGCCTCCTCCTCCTCACAATTTAAGATGCGTACAGGTACCCTCCCCTTGCGTACATCAACTACCCCTCTGGCTGTCAGGATAGTGGGCCTACTATCAGAGTACACTGGTTCTACCAGGGCTTGGTAATCTCTTCCTCTGAGGCCTATGGCTGCCCAACACCAAATTAACATTTCACTTTTTTGGGGTATTGCAATGGGGAATGAATCACTCACTCTGACACTGCCGACTTCTCCGCCAGATAGCTCTACCTGCTGTCTTTGCATCAGGGCCTTGATCTCCTTTTGCAGGACCCATTGTTCACTGGAACCAGCTGTTTCGGCTACCTGTTGCAACACGACAATAACCTCTGCAAGACAATTTTCTATCACATTAGTACCTAAGGTCATCATTGGGTTACATTCTCGTCAATCAATGTCTACTATTATCATACCTAGGACTTTTAATTCTACTCGCACCACCTTAATGGTCAATTCCTTATACCCCTTGTGTGGCAAAGGCTGACCATTGCTGGCAACTACTGTCAGCTCATCATCTGGGCTGTGAGTAAGATCAGAATCAGCCCAGTACCGTTTGTAGAGAATATATGGCATAGTCGTCACCTGAAAGCCAGTGTCCAGCAAAGCGTTCAATGGGATGCCGTCAATCACAACTGGGAGGACGGGTCTTCCTCCGACGTTCTTGGCTCGCCAATTCTGTGGGCCTGGTCGTCTTTCTCCTGGGGGTTGGCCCTCTGCCCCAGGGGTCGCTCGACAGAATCTTGCGATGTGCCCTGCTTTTCTGCAGCAGCAGCAAATGGGACGACCGCCCTGGTCGCAGCGGTCGTTGTCTCTCCCTCTAATCGGTGGGATCCTCTTCTTCCATCGCCACGGGACGTCATCTGGACTGGAGGCTAACTCTATCGTCTCCTTTTGGGGCACTTGCAAGGACTGCACAGTTTTGGTTAGTGCAGCCACACTTTTGGTCAGCTCCTGAACCTGCAGGCGCAGCTCTGCAGACGGGTCATCATCCAGGGTCTGTGCGTCAGCCTCAGCGAGACCTGAGGGAAGGATGCCGCCTCCTGGCGGTATGTAATGGCTAGGCGCCTAGGGGGCGCTGGCAGACTGACATTTGGTTCATGTAGCGCCTGGATAGCCCTGTCTTTAAAGTCTGCAAAGCTCAGGTCAGGGTTTTGTTGGGCCATGATGCGCAGCTGTGACCAGTGGCTGCTTCACAAGAGTCCCTCAACAAACTGCTCCTTTAACAATCTGTCTCCATCCTTGCACGCTGTCTGGGTCAATCTGCTTTATGGCCCGCAGTGCCTCCTGAAGGTTAAGAGCATAGTCCCGTATACTGTTCTGTATCCTTTGTTTGCACCCAAAGAACCTCATTTTTATTTCTGCTGCAGTGCAGGTGTCAAAGGTGCTCCTCAGCTTAGCCAGAATTTGCTTAACAGTTTCTTTATCAGTGTCCTGCCAGGACTTTACTTCTCTTTGAGCTGCACCAGTTAACTGTCCAATGAGAATGTTTACTTTTTGGTTTTCAGACAGGGGGTATACATCAAATAAACTGCACAGTCTCTCCCTGAAATCGCTCAGGGTATACGGCTCCCCTGTGTATTGTGGTAGCCAGGCAGCTCCCAGTATATATGGCATTGAGAGCGGCATTATAAGGATCGCTGCGGCGGTCACCAGATCTTGCTGCGCTCTGGGGACTGTGGCTGCGCTGGCCGCTGGATTCTGCTGTGCTATGGGAGCTGTGGCTGCCTTTGCATCTTGCGGCGCTATGGGGGCTGTGGCTGCGTTCGCCGCTATATCTTCTCCTGCGGTAGACATTCCCCCTAGTTAATCTTAGCCAGGCTCTGAGTTTCCGCTGGCTTACCAGGCTATTGCTCTGCCGGTGCGGTGAGCGGTGCACGCCGTGACTCCAGGCCTCTGCTCCCTGTACTCTGCCAGCTGCCATTTTTTTTCATGTGCAGCACCTCACTTTTTGCACGCTCTCACTCTGGCTCCGCCCACGACGGCACGCCTCTCTTCTCCCTGCGCTCCTCGTGGTGTTGTAATGGCGGCAATCACACAAAACTTTCAGCAAAGTCTCTGGCGCAATAAACAGTTCAATATAGGCACACAGGACCCAATAGGCACACAGGACCCAATAGGCACACTGGACCCGGTGATACCGGGCTACGCATCCTGTTCATGACACCAAAATGGATCGCCCACCAGGGAAGTGGATACTCGGTACCGGGCCGGTGTATTGAAGGGATGTGTCACAGCGGCAGTGACCCGGTCCGTGGCCCTGGGCGTCCAATGGAAGGGAAATTATTTACAGGGGATGATAGAGTGTAGTAAGGTACTCGTGACGCCACCTGTGGATGTGGTCAGAGATGACCAGCGCTGCAGTGCAGATCCACTGAGACCGATGGTGAGATGCAGCAGAGGTGAAATAGCTTTCCACAGGTAAAGCTTGTGATCTCAGGGCAGGTAGATGTTGTAGTATTAAGGTAATGGTGCTGAGAGATGCAGCTGAGTGTGATAGGAGACACAGGAAGAAACTGAGATACAGTCAGTGAGTTGCAGTTTCCAAAGCTTTACTTACAGTTTTGCAGACAAAGTATCCAGGGCATTGAATACAGGTCGTACTGGAGTAGGTCAGCCGTTTAGGATCCCCTTATTACAGGTGGGATGTGAGGTCTCCTATCTAGCACTGTTCTGTGAGGCACTGGCTGCTATAAGCTCCGTCCAAGTTCCTCTTTCTCTCTTATTTAAGTTGAACTTCACTCTCATAACAGGCAACTGTAACCTGTTTCAGGAATCACTCTCTATGGAGTCTCCGGCTCACATGTGCTGCTGCTTTGAAGAAGAGACTTATTGGGACAGTGAACTGCTGTCCTCTGCCCTCGAATTCTGCTGCTGGGACTTTACTTCACTCTCTCAGCCTCAGACTCCAGGGGTCCGGTCTTGGCGCTCAGACCTGGGGGTGAGCCCTGCTATGGCTCCTGTCCCCCAGCTTGTCTCACACGTCTTTCCTCTCTCGTCCCTCCAGCTACACTGACTAACTCCTCCCCAGCCAGAATATTCCAGAGGAGCACGCCTGAAATCAGGTTAGCGCTCCCCCTTCTGGTCTGGAGTAAGAAAGGTGTTGTATGTTGTGTTACCTGCTAAGGGATCCTCTTTGCTTTCAGGCATGACATCACCTCCCTGGAGGAAGGCAAGGTCACTGTGGCAGCCAAACTCCTGGGTGACACTGTGTGGCCAGCTATGTCAGGCACACATGATCCAGGAAAATGCACAGGAAGGTAACCGCAAAAGCTTGATATCCATTCACTTCACTCACACTTTCAGACACACCCACCAGGGGTATAAGAGGTAGTGACACGTAGCAGTCAGTGTTCAGTCAAGCCTTGGAGACTCAGGAGTGAGTCATTCCCATTCAAGTTTCCTGTCTGAGAAGAGCTCAGATCAGTCTATTTCCTGTCTTCGGACAGAGGAGTTCAGTGATTCAGTTTCCTGTCTTCGGACAGTGCAGTTCAGTGTCAGTCAGTCTGGACTTGGAGGATACTGAGAGCTATTCAGTGAGCTCTAGAAGAAAGCTGACTTTACCATCAAAGTACAAGTGCTTATGTTAAGAGCGAGAGCAGGGCGAAGGGCACAGTGGAGAAGACAGAGAGAAGTGCTTCAGGTACGAGATTACCTGCACTAATCACCGGACACCGGGGTCCGAAGCGTTGCTAGTGCTTCATGCGTAGTAAAAGATAACCGGAGGCTTTCTGGACTACAGGTCGCAGAAGGTAGCCCTAAGCGCTGATACGTAACCGGAGTCAGGGGGAACAAGGACTTTGAGCAAGGCCATGCAAAAGTAGGACTTAGTTCTCTCAACATCTGAGAATCAGAACATAGAAGGCTCCACCACAAGTCAGCCGGGCGTTACAGCTATTGAGAAGTGGAGATTGCAGAGTTAACTTCGCTTCATGCAAGTTTGGACTTAGATATTATGAAGTAAAGGAGGCCTCTAACCTGCTCAGCGGTTATCCTGAATGTGCATTTCTCCACCCCGACCAGCTCCCGGGACCTGCTTGAAACACTACAAGTAAAGGTATGGAAAGAAGCTGCATTGTGTGTGACTGAATTCTTATCTACCCTGCATCATCACCATAGACTTCCAGGAACCCGTCTCACTGTGGGAGACTTACCACCCAGCTGCCCCCATAACATCCCCTGTGAAGATCCTTATAGCAGCGCTGGTCCAATTGATCAGATACCACAGGTGGCGTCACGAACTACCTATCCTTATAATCCCCTGTAAATATCCCCCATTGCATGACCGCCAGGGCCACAGACCGAGTCCCGCTGCCAGTGACATCTCCCATAGAAATCAATGGGCTCGGTGCTGAGTACCCCATAGCCCTGGTATCCACAATTGTGGTGCGAGTCACCACACCTCTCTCTCCTGTAGAGTGTAAGCTCTTATGGTCAGCAGGGTCCTTTCTTTCCTGTAGGGTGTAAGCTCTATGCTCAGCAAAGTCCTCTCTCTCTCTTCTCCCTCACATATATTTTCCAACCTATCACAAGCTTTCCAGTATTGTCATTTGCACAATTCTTTTTGCCTGAAATTAAATTTTTTGGGAACATTCGTCAAAGTTTATGAATTCAAATTTCAAAAGATACACTACTATTAAAGTGATTATGCTTGATTTCACAAGACGGCTTTATTTTTAACTATTTTTTTAGGACTCATAATTTATTTTTTACTTAGAAGTGTTCAGAAAAATAGTAAAAATCATACATTTTTCATGCTTTTTGATAGACCGCATGGCTTAGTTAAAGAGTAACCATGATTTTAATTTTTATTGCATAAATTAATAGTGCACGTGAAAATAAGAAACTTTGTAATATATCTTATCTCATAGAAATCTGCTTCTTTCTCCCCTGGGCTGATCATTAATTTTCAATTCACAGTGCCCACAATGCCAGCTTGGTGTAGAGTGAAATAACGGCCTGTTGCAAAGTGCCCTAACAGTCTTGCGCAGAGTCCCATAGCAGCCTGATGCAGTGACTCGCACCACAATTGTGGATACCAGGGCTATGGGGTACTCGGAGCGAGCCATGGATTTCTATGGGAGTTGTCACTGGCAGCGGGACTCGGTCCGTGGCCCTGGCAGTCAAGCGATGGGGAATATTTACAGGGGATTTGTAGGTAGTTCGTGACGCCACCTGTGGTATCTGGTTAATTGAACCAGCGCTGCTATGAGGACTTTCACAGGGGATGTTATGGGGCAGCGTGGTGGTAAGTCTCCCACAGGTGAGACGGGTCCCTGGAAGTCTATGGTGATGATGATGCAGGGTGTAGTAAGAATTCAGTCACACACAATGCAGCTTCTTTTCATACCTTTTACTGGTAGATGGTTCAAGCAGATCCCGGGGAGCTGGTCGGGGTGGAGAATGCACATTCGGGTAACCGCTGAGCAGGTTAGAGGCCTCCTTTACTTCGTATATCTCGGAGTCCAAACTTGCGTGAAGCGAAGTTAACTCTACAATCTCCAGCTTTCTCAATAGCTGACAAGCCCGGCCGACTTTGTGGTGGAAACTTCTAAGTGGTGAAAACTAAGTCTATATTTGCTGATCAGGCTAGACTCCTGTTTTCCCTGTCTCCGGTTACGTATCAGCGCTTGGGCTGCTCTCTGCGACCTGTAGTCCAGATAGCCTCCGAGTATCTTGTTACTATGCTTGAAACTCTAGCAACGCTTCGGACCCCGGTGTCCGGTTATTTAGTGCAGGCAATCCAATACCTGAAGCACTTCTCTATGTCTTCTCCACTGCGCCCTTCGCCCTGCTTTTGCTCTTTGCATAAGCACTGGTAGCTTTCGATGGAAAAGTCAGCTTTCTCCAGAGCTCGCTGAGCAGCTCTCAGTATCCTCCTTGTTTCAGCTTCTACTGAGGTACTGATTAAGGGTAGCTCTGACTAGGCTAGGATGATGCACTTCACCCGTACTAGCCTCCACTTCTTTGTCAGATGAGCTACGCTAGCTCTGCGAGGATTCAGTCCTCTCTTCCTAGTCCAGACTGAACTGGCACTGAACTGCACTGTCTGAAGACAGGAAACTATCTCCTCTGAGCTCTTCTCAGACAGGAAACAACTGATGATCTCAACTGTCCTGAGACAGGAAACTTGACTGTTACTCTGCTACGTGTCACCACCTCCTATACCCCGGGTGGGTGTGTCTGAAAGTGTGAGTGACAGTGAATGATAACAAGCTTTTGTGGTTACCTTCCTGTGCATTCTCCTGGATTTTTATGTGTGCCTGCGTAGCTGGGCTACACATCCCCCCTTGGTAAAACACAGCACTCCCGGGCTGTAAAAGACAAAAAGAACATTTTGTTTTGCATTAACATCAACATTTTAACTCTTCCATACGGGAGGTACGACTTTCTTGAACGTTACAATTTGTACAATAAAGAATACAAAAGTATCAAAAGTATCAAAATATCAAACACATATATACAAGATACTTGTGGAGGACCCGCACCAAAAACCTCCACGTGGGTCCTGGGTGGGCTGCAGGACTTCTGACTGCAGACCTCACTCTAGGCCCACCATACGGGTTTTTCTTCAGAGGTAGATAGTAGAGGTTTTATGTAAAACCAAGATAATGCACCGAAGCGCAACTATTTACAAAGACAAGTTCTTGGGCTGGCACAGTCCACAGCCACGCAGTCCATTGGCATGGTTAAAACACATTTCAAATAATTACATTAATACTTTTTCAAACTTTATACAGTTTTTCAGATGCAATAAACCCTGTCTGGGTCTTGCTAACTAGTCTACTAGGACTACTCCTGATAGCGAATAGGTAGTTTACCTTTAGTGATACGTTCTGACCTACGTGGGGTAGCGTCAGGTATGGTATTATCTAACCTTTCTGTTCTGCGTAACGGCAAATTATAATACCGTCTCAACCTTTCTATGGATCTGGCAAGCGTGCTAGTGACTGGACGAGGCGGTACTGCTTCACCAGCTCCATCAGGGGATTCCACTTCTTGCGGGGCTTCTTCTTGCGGGTCCGCTCTTGGGGTTCTAATGGTTGAGGGTCTGCCGGAACAGGTTCTTCTGGAACTGGCTCAACTGGCACAATTGGTATGACTGGTTGTAGAGACTCCTCTTGCGGTTGATAAAACTGCAGCACAGGAATAATTACAGCGTCTCCCAATCTGGGCCAATCCGCAGGTAAATCTCCCAAATCCGTGTGTATGACCGCTTCAGCACTCTCTTCTTGATGGACAACAGGGTTTTCTTCACGGAGCTTTAATGGGCAAGGACACAACTTTAAATGATTCTGGACACCGTTGCCGTCGTTTTTCCTCCATCCTTACTAATGGCACAGACCTTTCTGTTATCAAAATTGGAATTTTGCACGACATATGGCTCCTGTTCCCACTGATCATCCAACTTGTGCGTTCTTCTTTTCCTTTTGAGCACCATTTCTCCAGGCATAAAAGGCTTAGCGGAGCATTTTTGTTATAGTTCTTCTCTTGCTTTTCTCTTACTTTGTTGAGACTGTCTTCTACGCAGGCTTGTACTCTCTTGTACTGTTCCTGTCGAGTTGTGTCCCAATCTTCAGCACTGTCATCAGCCTCTGGTTCTACCACTCCCAGCTCCAAATCCATTGGCAGTCTTCCAGGTCTTGCTCTCATAAGGTAAGCTGGAGTGCAGTTGGTGGAACTTACTGGGATGTGGTTGTACAAGTCAACCAGGTCGGGTAACAAGTCTGGCCACCGATTCCTTTCTTCCAGGGGTACAGTTTTCAGTAAATCCATGACAATGTGATTCATCTTTTCACAAAGGCCGTTGGTCTGAGGGTGGTATGGTGTTGTTCTGATCTTTTTACATCCATACAATTGACAGAATTCCTGAAACAGTTCAGCTTCAAAGGCTGGACCTCGATCAGTCAGTACCTGCTCTGGATATCCGTGTGGTCTGCAGAAACTTGCTTGGAAGACCTTGGCTGCTGTCTCTGCTGTCAGATCTTTGACAGGGGCGACCACCAGGAATTTGGAATAGTGATCCACCATGGTCTAGGGCATACGAGTATCCTGACCTGCTTGGGGACAACTTAACGTGATCCAATGCTACGATCTCCAGAGGACGAGTCGTCCGGATAGGCTGCAAGGGTGCTCTCTGACTATGATAGTCTTTTCGTCTGAGACCACAGGGTCCACAGTTCCGGCACCACTTCTCGATGGAGCTGCGCATCCCTACCCAGTAGAACCGACACCTCAACAGGATCTCCAGCTTTTTCCAGCCAAAGTGTCCTGCTTGATCGTGGTAGGCTTCCAACACCATTTGGATGTCTGCTCTGGGCACCACTATCTGCCAAACCATCTCATGGGTCCTTGGGTCGACGTACCTCCTGCACAACTTCTCTCGGTATATGAACAACCGGCTTCTTTCATTCCACAGGAGCTTTGCTGGTATGGGTGCGTCCTTCTCCAAGGAGGAACCTTCTTGTCTTATCAACTCCTTGATACGGCTGACCACGGGATCGCTGTCCTGAGTCTCCTTCCAGCTATGATGAGGTAAAGGGTTCAACATCTCACCACACCGCTTTCTGTAGACTCGTTGCTCTTGGACCATCCCATTTCGGTGGAACGCAGGTAGCTCGATTTCTTCCAGATCATCTGATTCTTCCTCCGTGTCGGATTCATGCGGCATTCTGGACAAGGCGTCCGCGTTGGCATTTCTACGGCCCGCTCTGTACTTGATGGTAAACTGGTAGTTTGACAACCGAGCCATCCAACGTTGCTCCATGGCTCCCAGCTTGGCTGTTTCCAGATGCGTCAAGGGGTTATTGTCTGTAAACGCAGTGAACCTGTTGGAGGCAAGGTAATGTTTAAATCTTTCGGTAATGGCCCAGACCAGCGCCAGGAACTCCAGTTTGAAGCTGCTATAGTTTTCCGGATTCCTCTCAGTTGGCCTGAGTTTTCTGCTGGCATATGCGATGACTTTTTCTTGGCCGTTCTGCTTCTGACTGAGGACCGCTCCTAATCCTTCGTTACTGGCATCTGTGTATAGCAGGAACGGTTGGCTGTAATCTGGGTAGGCTAAGATTTCATCGCCGGTAAGGATCTCTTTCATCTCTTTGAATGCCTCAGCTTGTTCTTTTCCCCAATTGAATGGAAGGTTTCTGCTCTTAAGAGGTTGTCCTACCAGGAGGTCCTGCAAAGGCGCCGCTTTCTTAGTGTAATCTTTTACAAACCTCCTGTAGTAACCTGTTAGTCCCAGGAACTGACGCACCTCCTTTAGGTTCTTCGGCTCTGGCCATTTCTGAATAGCTGTGACCTTCTCGGGGTCCGGCGCTACTCCTTCAGAACTGACAATGTGTCCCAAGTACTGTACCTTCTGTTTGAGCAGGTGGCATTTAGAGGGCTTTAGTTTCATCCCAAACTTGGACAATGACTCAAATACCTCCGCCAGGTGCTTCAGATGATCTTCATATGTCTTAGAGTACACAATTACGTCGTCCAAGTACAGCAGCACAGTTTTGAAGTTGAGATGTCCCAGACAGCTCTCCATCACCCTCTGGAATGTTCCTGGGGCACTGCTGAGACCAAACGGCATCCTGTCGAACTCGCAGAGTCCCATTGGGGTGGTGAAAGCAGTTTTCTCCCGGTCCTCCTCAGCCACAGCCACTTGCCAGTACCCACTAGTAAGGTCGAGGGTAGAAAAGTAGTTAGCCGTTTTCAGAGCAGCTAAGGATTCCTCTATGCGTGGTAATGGGTATGCATCTTTATGGGTTATACGATTTACTTGCCTATAATCCACACACATTCGCATGCTACCATCCTTTTTCTTCACTAGAACCAGAGGTGCTGCCCAGGGGCTACAACTATCCCTTATCACCCCGGCTTTCTTCATGTCATGCAGCATTTCCTTAGCTTTCTGATAGTGGGCTGGAGGTATAGGCCTGTACCGCTCTTTGATGGGAGGATGACTGCCGAAGGGATATGATGCTGTACTCCCTTAATAGTCCCAAAGTCAAGTGGGTGCTTGCTAAATACTTGTGCGTACTCTTGTACCACCCGTAGTACCCCTGTTTCTGGTGGACGGAAGTGGTGTCTGTCCCTATATGAAGTTGCTGACACCAGTCCGCTACCGGGGTTGCCGGATCATTATCCTCCGCTGGTTGGCGGGAGGCTAAGGACTCGGTTGTGAGGATAGAATTATTATCTACGGCATGTAATTTAGCAACTGTAGCATAACGTGGCAAATTTACTTCATCGTCCCCCAGTTGAGAAGTCGTACTGGTACTCTCCCATTTACTACTTCCACTACCCCTCTAGCAATCATGAGTGTAGGTCTGTGTTCTGAGCGATGGGGTTCTACTACTGCTTGGTAGTTCTGTCCCCTCAGACCTATGGCTGCTCTACACCATATTAACATTTCACTCATTGGGGGTATTACAATGGGGTTCGAGTCTGTGACCCGTACATTACCGATTTCACCATCTGTAAGCTTCGCTTGCTGCTGGCACATCAGGGCCCGGATCTCCCTCTGGATCACTCCCTTCTGCTTTGGCTTGGCAACTTCAGCGAGCTGTTGGAGCAAAAACACAACTTCTCCCAGACAGTTACTGATAATGTTAGTACCTAGTATCACATTTAGACCATTTTCCTCATTTACAGTCCTGACTACTAGGAGTCCCTGATCCTTCAGCTCCACCCTGCCCACTTTTACATTTACGTTTTTGGCTCCAATTACTTCAACAGGGAGACCATTGGTAGCGTACACTGTCAAGTCAGGGCTCGGGGGCTGGAGGCTGTCCATGGACCAAAATTTATTGTAAAGGACATCAGGTATGATGGTCACCTGAGATCCAGTGTCCAGCAGTGCAGGGATTGCAATCCCGTCCAGAATCATGGACAGGTAGGGCCGTCCGCCCACGAACCTGCGGTTCCAGTCCAAGGGGCCTGATGAGTCTACTCCTGGGTGTTGGCCCTCTGACCCAGGATCGGCTCGTTTAAAGGGCATTGCTGAGCCATATGACCTTTTTGGTTGCAGCGGTAGCAGATGATCTCCCGGCGAGGATGATGCTGCTCAGGAGTCGCTCCTGGGGGTGGCGTGGTCCTCCTCCGATGAGGCGACGTCCTCCATTTCCTCCGGTTCATCCAAGGGACATCCTCCGTACAGTCGGCTAGTAGGATCTTTCCTCCTTCCTCTTTCCGCAGTTGCAGGGCATCCATTACAGTGGCCAAGTTCTTAGTCAGCTGGTGCACTTCTGAGCGCAGACATTCCAACTCACTAGGGGGCGCCACCTGCATTGTAGCTTCTGCCACCTGCGGGGAAAAGGTGGGTACTGCGGCTTTAGAGTGGCTTCACCCGGGCGATACTGATTTGCCACCTCAGGCTTTTCCAGGGGTCGCAGTCCCTTTATTGCCATGTCCTTTAGAGCATCAAAAGTGGCATCTGGATGATCTAAGGACCACCAGTTTACAGTCCTGCCTTCCTCTGGAGACCTCAGTCCCCGCACAAATTGCTCCTTCAACATTTGGCTCTCATCAATGGGACTTGTGGGGTTAGCCTGTTTAAGAGCTCGCAGGGCCCCTGTAGTCGGCAGGCGTAGTCCCTAATACTGTCACCGGTCCCTGGAAGCACCGATAAAATGCCATCTGGAGATCCGTTTCTGTGCGGTCCTCAAAGATGGCCTGTAGCTTTAAGAGTATTGCAGGTACCGACTCCTGATCTGCAACGGGCCAAGTCTCTACTTCTCTCTCAGCCGCACCCGCTAACTGTCCTATTACCACAGCAGCTTTTTGCTTTTCAGTCATTGAGTACATATCCAAAATACTACATATCTTCCGTTTAAATCCTGGCAGGGTGTCTGGCTCGCCGCTGTACTGGGGGAGCCACTTCGCTCCAGGCATGTATGGGAGGGTTAGCGGCATGAGCGGGACCACCGGACCAGGTGAGGGGCCCGCACCCCCATCCTGCGGTACGACGCCAAGCGGTGGGCTATTGGGGGATCCGGCGGGAGCCGCTCCGTCTGCCGGTTGCTGCGACATATTGGTGCCCCCTTGGTTAATCTGAGCCTACCTCTTTCACAGGCTGCAGCGTCGCAGGCACAGCGGTGGAGACAGGACCTTCGTTGCAGGCACAGCGGTGGAGACAGGACCTTTGTCGCTGGACTGTGATGTCA
This sequence comes from Oophaga sylvatica, assembly GCA_033576555.1. Classification (NCBI taxonomy): domain Eukaryota; kingdom Metazoa; phylum Chordata; class Amphibia; order Anura; family Dendrobatidae; genus Oophaga; species Oophaga sylvatica. The sequence continues at coordinate 20,830 of JARQOD010003944.1, read as the reverse complement.
GAGCGTTCACTTCCTGTTTCACAGGACCTGCCGCCGCGTCAGAGTTGGGGGCGGGGCCAGGGAACCAGCGCGCACTTTCAGGTACGCCCCCGTCTTCACCAGCGCCTGAGGGCGCGAATTTTGCGGTAAAGATGGCGGTATTTTGGCGCCAAATGCAGCAAACAGTTCAATAGACACACAGGACTCACAATTGCAAGCTTTCGCATCCTGTTCGTGATGCCAGAGTAATGAGTCGCACTAAGTACCAGGGCTATGGGGTACTCGGAGCCGAGCCCATGGATTTCTATGGGAGTTGTCACTGGCAGCGGGACTCGGTCCGTGGCCCTGGCAGTCAAGCGATGGGGAATATTTACAGGGGATTTGTAGGTAGTTCGTGACGCCACCTGTGGTATCTGGTTAATTGAACCAGCGCTGCTATGAGGACTTTCACAAGGGATGTTATGGGGCAGCGTGGTGGTAAGTCTCCCACAGGTGAGACGGGTCCCTGGAAGTCTATGGTGATGATGATGCAGGGTGTAGTAAGAATTCAGTCACACACAATGCAGCTTCTTTTCATACCTTTTACTGGTAGATGGTTCAAGCAGATCCCGGGGAGCTGGTCGGGGTGGAGAATGCACATTCGGGTAACCGCTGAGCAGGTTGGAGGCCTCCTTTACTTCGTATATCTCGGAGTCCAAACTTGCGTGAAGCGAAGTTAACTCTACAATCTCCAGCTTTCTCAATAGCTGACAAGCCCGGCCGACTTTGTGGTGGAAACTTCTAAGTGGTGAAAACTAAGTCTATATTTGCTGATCAGGCTAGACTCCTGTTTTCCCTGTCTCCGGTTACGTATCAGCGCTTGGGCTGCTCTCTGCGACCTGTAGTCCAGATAGCCTCCGAGTATCTTGTTACTATGCTTGAAACTCTAGCAACGCTTCGGACCCCGGTGTCCGGTTATTTAGTGCAGGCAATCCAATACCTGAAGCACTTCTCTATGTCTTCTCCACTGCGCCCTTCGCCCTGCTTTTGCTCTTTGCATAAGCACTGGTAGCTTTCGATGGAAAAGTCAGCTTTCTCCAGAGCTCGCTGAGCAGCTCTCAGTATCCTCCTTGTTTCAGCTTCTACTGAGGTACTGATTAAGGGTAGCTCTGACTAGGCTAGGATGATGCACTTCACCCGTACTAGCCTCCACTTCTTTGTCAGATGAGCTACGCTAGCTCTGCGAGGATTCAGTCCTCTCTCCTAGTCCAGACTGAACTGGCACTGAACTGCACTGTCTGAAGACAGGAAACTATCTCCTCTGAGCTCTTCTCAGACAGGAAACAGACTGATGATCTCAACTGTCCTGAGACAGGAAACTTGACTTCACTCTGCTACGTGTCACCACCTCCTATACCCCGGGTGGGTGTGTCTGAAAGTGTGAGTGACAGTGAATGATAACAAGCTTTTGTGGTTACCTTCCTGTGCATTCTCCTGGATTTTTATGTGTGCCTGCATAGCTGGGCTACACATCAGAGTGGCCTAACAGCCTGGTATAGAGTTCCCTTACAGCCTGGTGTACAGTACGATAACAGTCTGATGTAGAGTTCCTTAACAGCCTAGCATAGAGTGCCCTTAAAGCCTGGTGTAGAGTTCCCTTACAGCCTGGTGTAGAGTTCCCTTACAGCTTAGTGTAAAGTGCCCTTACAGCTTGGTGTAGAGTTCCCTTACAGCCTAGTGTAGAGTACCCGTACAGCCTGGTGTAGAGTGCCATAACAGCCTGGTGTAGAGTACCCTAACAGCCTGGTGTAGAGTGCCCTTACAGCTTGGTGTAGTGTTCCCTTACAGCCTGGTGTAAAGTGCCCTATCAGCCTGGTGCAGAAAGCTGTAAGGGGTTAATGAGATTGTCCTGTATGGATGTGCATATATTAATGTATTGTTATACAAATGTATATTGTTATATGGTAGGGAAAGTGTAGTACCCCAGTTGGTCCACTAGATGGGGGTAGTGTGATGTTCAGCATGTAAATAAAGTAGGAGGGGCTTACTGTGGTTAAGTCGAGGAGCATCCGACATTTTAGTCATTTGGACTAGGTAGCCCTGACAGGGCAGTTAGCCCCGTAAAGTTTAAGGAAGAGCCCAGCCATCCACAGCACAGGACAGGACAACAACATGCCAGGAAAACAGCAAGATAGAGCTACAGTGGGCTACAGCAGTGTGGTACAGAAGCTGAAGGAAAGACCAGGAGAGTACAGGGACACAGGAGACTCCATGAAGTTTCAGCTTATTGCATGGACTGATGCCCTCAGTACCAGGGCTAAACGGTTGAGGGAATCGCCAAACGCAGTCAGTGTGAGCAGGAAGGATGCGGCATTACCATTAAAGGTGGTAGGTCCCCAATGTACTGGAGGCTATAGAAAGTACCTCAGGAGAAGCTAAGGCAGTACAGAAGGGCAGGTCACTTGCTATGTGGCAACTGACTTTGGGTACAGATGATCTGATGTCTGGGGCGAAACAGATAGAGGAGTGTCTAACCGTGGCAGACGCAAACAGGGAGGACGCTGATAGACCGACTGGGACAGTCCAACCCAGATACGTGCTGTGTAGCCATGAGAGAAGTGCAGGGAAAAATGAAGATATATGTACTGTGCAACCTGTGATAAAAGCTGTGTAGTACAAGGATGTGCTGTGTAAAGAAACTAGTAAAGTCGTTCAAAAACTTGCAATGGACTGTGCCTCAATTTATGTGAAATCGTCTGAAGAGAGTCCCCTGCAGCAGAGAGGAGACTCTGAAGGAGTTGGACCTGAAGCTACAGGTATGCTGACAGAGAACTGCCATGTCTATGTGAGGGGAAGGACACCGTTGCCCAGGAGTCCTCGGCCACGACTACAGTCCTGGCTGAACCTTACACTGCCCTAACAGCCTGGTGCATAGAACCCATAATGCAGTATGGTGCATAATGACCTAATACAGTCTGGTGCACAGTGACCTAATGCAGCCTGTGCCGAGTACCATAATACAGCCTCAAGCAGAACACCCCTAATACAGCCTGGTGCACAATTACCTAATACAGCCTGGTGCAGAGTAATTTACTACAGCTTGATGCACAATGACCTAATAAAGTCTGGTGCAGAGTATCCGTAATCCGTAATAGCCATGTCAACAGCTCTAGTTTCATTCAAGTCAAGTTCTTGCTTTTTTGAGTATTCCTTCTGGTCGCATACATCTCTTCCACAGTCCACAACACAATAGCTTCTTTCAAAGCATTCTTTGACAGATAATTACTGTACATGGTCATCTGTAGACAGAAATTCCTAAAAATTAACTGATTTAATGACCATTCACAGTTTCACTGTTCCATCTGTGTGTACGCATCAGTCATGGGAGAGTGTTTCATTTTCCATTCTTTTTCCAATCCAATTCATGATCTTTATAAAATCATCCAAAAAAATTTCATAGGCCAGCAAACTGCGCCACCAATTCAGCACATGCACCAGGCAAGGGATCTGTGTCAAACCGGCTACACCCAGAGCTGGTAAAAGATTTTGCCCTTTATCGCACACCAACAGCCAGGCTTGAGATTCAGCGGCACCAATCACTCATCGGTCTGTTGTTTGATCCCCGCCCGCAGCTCCTGCATGATGTGGGATTTTTCCCATAAAGAGATGAGTTTCAAAACAGCCTGCTATAATACTCCCTCGGCTGTGCTGAAGTTGTTGGTGCAGGTGTTACGCTGATCGAATGAGGAGACAGTGGAGGAAGGATTAGGCAACATGGACAGAGAAACATCCAAAAAAACATCCATCAATTCTAGGCGGTTGTAGGATGTGCACCAAAAAGCTTTCTGCCTCAGGCCCAGCCACCACTACAATTACCCAGTTGGCAGTTAGGGAGATATTACATTCCTGCCCGTGCTTACTGGTCCATGGTGGTTAAGTGGACCTTGACACTAATAGCGTTGCAGAGTGCACATGTTCATGCAGGGCAGGGATGGCCCACCTGGAAAAGTAGTCGCTGCTGGAAATCACATACTTTGGTTCTTATAATCCCAACATATTGCTACCCTTTTATAAATCACTTGTGAGTGGGAGGAAGAGGCCGAGACTGCAGCAGAAGAGGGAGCAGGAGATTGCTCAGATCTTTCCAGGTCTTTCAGGTGTGTACTCCAGTGCAGCTCGTGCTTTGCATTCAGATGCATTGTCATGCTGGTGGTGCTCAGGTTAAGAACATTTATGCCTCACTTCAGTCTCTGTTGGCACAGTATGAAAACAAATCGTGTACTGAAAGGTGCTCTTTTGAGTTGGCTTTGGTGTGCTCAGTTCGTCGGTGCTTTGTGCAGTAGCAGCCGTCCTACTGGCTAGGGGCTGGCTGCTGTGCCTTTGCACCCTGATCCCTCTTTTGCTGTGGAGCTGGGGCAGCATGACCACCACTTCTTGCTCAGTTTTGCCCACATCACTCAGATGGTATTGATTCCATGTGTGGTCTAGGACGATCATCATCCTCCATCACACCATCTCATCATCGCACATATACCAGTCTGTCCTTAGCACTGCTGCCCGACTAAACCACCCTTCTTCTCACTGCTCCTCCGTTTTTCCACAACATATCTACTTCAAGCTACTAACACTGACTTTCAAAGCCATCCGTATTATGTCTGCTCAATATAGCTCTGAACTAATCACCTGATATCTACCACCACGTAATCTCTGGTCCCCAATGACCTTAATCTCTTCTTCACAATTCTACTTTCCTCCTCCAATCGCCTGCAAGAATCCTCCCGAGTATTCCCCATTCTCTGGAATTCTGTGCCTCAACATGTGCGATTATCCCCTACATTCGGAAATTTCAAGCAGAACTTGAAAAAATTAAATAACAAATTAACCAAAATACAATATTTTTTCATCATACTGCCAAACAAAAAGTGGAATAAAATGTGATCAAAAAGTCAAATGCAAAAAAAAATTATATTGCTGAAATTGCCAATTCTTTTTTATTTAAAATAGTTTTTATTGCATAAAAGAGGCAAAGTATAAAAAATTATATAGATGTGGTAATCGTACTGACCCGAAGAGTATAGCTCACATCACTTTTACCACTCTCAACGGCACTAAAAAAAAAAACCAATTCCTGAATTGCTGGATTTTGTTCATTCAGCCTCTCAAAAATTGGAATAAAAAGCTATCAAAAAAAGCTCTCAAAATATGGTAATGCAAAAACTTGTTTTTGAAGTACAACATAAAGCATTTCTTATGGTGTGATAGCTGCCAAACCTAAAAAATTTATATAAATCTTGTATCGCTGTAATCGCACCGACCAAAGAATAAAGTCGTCTAACTTTTACTGCACGAGGAACGGTTGTAAAAAATAAATGAACCAAATCTTGATCTGCTGTTGATTTGTTCATTCTGTCTCCCAAAGATCTCTGTAAGACTCAGCTCACATTTATCCTGCGATCTACTCTGAGCACATACAGCGGGGTTTCCTTGTAAAACTCTAAAATACATGATTCAGATGGAACGCCTGACTGAAGATTTCCTATAATGATGCAGATGGAGGCACTGTGGACTCTGTCTGGTGTATGGTGTCCATCTTTTAAAGCGTGCATAAAAGCGTGATTGACCACAGTTATATGCACCTCTGAAAAGAAGAAGAGAGCTGAACAGAGACCAGATGGAGTCCAGAATAACTCTGCTGCATCATTACAGTGAATGGATCCCTCAGGAGTTGCATGCTATTTGGATAGATGGAAATTTCAATGAAAGTGCTCAGCATAGAGCACAGGGTAAATGTGATCCAAAATTATATGCAAAATATTGTTAAATATTAATTATTGGTTATGGATTTATTCACTCAATTCTGTACCAAGCACACTGACTTTCAGCTTGTTGCACAGCTTCTGAATCCACACCTTTGTAGAGGAAACTTCAGGCTGGAGTCACACGGCCGTAAAACTCCTGCGATAATCGCATCACACTGCATGGACTGGCCTGACACTTCTCCTGACCTGAGCAAGACAGCGTGATGGATTACTATGCAGAGGTCAAGCTCAGGTCAGGAGAGCCCACAGCCAGGACGAGTTTTACGATGCGATTCTCGCACGTGAAATACGGCAGTGTGTCTCTGCCCTCACAGAGCAAGTTGCATGGGATAACAAGCGTTTACTTCTCTGAACAGGAGGTAAAGGAATAATGCACAGACATTACAGCATTGCATCAGCTAACAGGAACAAAACGAAAGTGAAACTAACACAGAAGAGACGAATTCTTATACTATACATTAAACAGAAGGAAACATTACACAACATCGCCATCTACTGTCAGGTCAGCATAAAGTGTCCTCCTGTTACACATATATAATAAGTTCTGATCTGTTGCATATGACAACACCCTTTCTCAACAGTAAGGACTTATTCAATCAAACCCAACTTTTTTATTAGTCTCTGATGTTTATCAGCATTCAACGCCTTCGTGAAAATGTCCACTGTCATTTCTTCAGTAGGGCAATACTCCAACTTTAATACTCCTTGGTCCTGATGATCTCTCAAGAAATGATATTTCACATCAATATGCTTGGTTCTTGGATTGACTCTTTCCATCCGAGCAAGAACAAGACATCCTTGATTGTCCTCTTTAATTTTTGTTGGTTCCAACTGTGGTTGTCCTAGGTCTGTTAACAAGTGTATTAACCACAGTACTTCTTGACTATAGTACATAAATCCATCTATTACTCATCCTTTTTGTGTACAAGCATGGATCAGCTTTGCTTCTTTGAAATTTTTCATTTGTTAGTACTTCCGTGATTTTGTCATTCCATGCTTTAGCTGCTTGTTTTAAACCATATATGCTTTTCTGTAGTTTGCAAACTTTGTTTGGATTTCTTTAATCGTTGAATCCTGGAGGTTGTTCCATGTAAATGTCTTCTGCTAAATCTCCATTCAAAAAAGTTGTCTTTACATCCAGATGTCTTAGTTCCATCTGTTCCACTGCTGCAACTGTAAGTAAAGTTCATATTGTAGTGTGTTTGACAACTGGAGCAAATGTTTCATCATAGTCTTCTCCATATTTTTGAGAATACCCTTTAGCTACGAGTAGAGTTGAGCGATACTTTCCGATATCCAAAAGTATCGGAATCGGAATGGTATCGCCGATACCCAAAAAATATCGGCGATACCCAATACCGATACCGGAAATCCAATGTAAGTCTATGGGAACAAAATATCGGAATTAAAAAAACCCATTCTTGCCTTGTTGGTTAATTGTACATGAAGGAAAACAACTGTGAGACAGTGAAGGAATATGTGGTGAATGAGGTGTATATTTCACCTAAGTACCTTGCTGACTGGTATGAGCGAAATGTGTGGCTTTGTAAACCTGGTGGTAAAGAAAGGTCACTACACCTGCCATTCAGTACACGCTTGCAGCTCAGACCTGAACCCACTCAGGTGTTGATTAGGAAGCCAGAAGTAGGTGCTTGGGAGCACAGTCAGGGAGCTCATTCAGTCTGGACAGGAGTCCAGGCACGGAAGGAGACTCCGGGAGGTGGGCTCTCTCTGTCTGGGTGCTCGAGGTACCCCGGACACAAAGAGGAGACTCTGCGACACTCCATGCTGGTGACTACTGAATAGGAGGTGACCTCTCTCAAGTCTGGACGTTGGAGTTGCCTTCAGACATAAAGAGGAGTGTCTGTGAAACTCCATACTGGTAACATATATCATATGTGTTGTTTTGGGCACAGACTGGTAGAGTCTGGGTCCCGGATAGAGAGGGCCATCTATCTAAGTGTAATTAGAGGCTAGACAAGCCTAGGTTTTCTGTTTATGCTTTGTTTTAATCTGTTTGCTGTGGACTTTAATAAAACTGGTTGCGGCCAGTTTTCACCAAACTGCTGTCTGAATGAACTGTTTCCGTGCCATTCTGTCTACCCAGACAGCGATCCTAGAGCTAAATACCCCTGGAAATGTTACAATTGGCGGAGAATGCTGGGGCAGCGCAGTGCCTGATACAGTTAGTGCTGGAGTGTGTATGCAGCACAGTGGCGAGAGACAGCATTAAAGGTGAAGTCTATTGAAATAGCAGCAAAAAAAAAAAAAAGTGTGTCAGCAGAAACGTCTGTTTGGAGCAGTCTTGGAGAGACAGTGGCCCTGATAGGGTCTGCAGAGAGAAAATGTATGCACAGCAAAGCTGAACTTGTTGTGAAAATGACTGTGGAATGTGCAGCAGCAAGAGAAACGTCTGTGGAGCAGTCTTAAAGAGACAGTAGCCCTAATAGACTTTGCAAAAGAAAAAAAAAAAAAAGGGTGTTTGCACAGCAAGGCTGAATTTTCTGTGGAAAAAAGCTGTGTAGTGTGTATGCCTTGACTGAAGTCTGCCGTTGTGAAGACAGAGATATCTGACAGCATGGAGGCGCTGTTTGAACAAATGGCGCAAGTTAATATGCAACATAAGACTGCCGTGGTTGAGACAGATAAGTCCGGCAGTAAGGAGGAGCTCGTTGAGTACCTGGTGCAGGCCCAGCGAAGCATGCAGCAGAGCATGGAGCAGCAGCGCCTGCAGCTCCAGCAGCACATGCAGCAGGCCCAGCAGCAATTCCTGCAGCAGCAGCAGGAGAATAACCGGTTATTTGTTGAGCAGATGACAGCACCAAAAAAGGATTTCGGTGCCGCGTCCCGAAGTAATGTTGTGAAGGCACCGGCGTTGTCCGCTATAAAGAAGGCGGTAAGACGGTCCTTGAGAAAAATGACACCTCGTGATGATGTGGAGGTATATCTTACTAGGTTTGAGAGACTGGCAGAGAAGGAGAATCTGCCACTATCTGAATGGGACATGACGGTCGTACCCTATCTGATTGGGGAACCCCAAAAAGTCTGGGCTGACCTGAGCAAGCAGGACAGCGAAGACTATGCCAAGTTGAAAGCGGCGATTCTTACCCGGCTGGGTGTTACAGTTGCAGCCCGTGCCAGGAGAGTCCATGACTGGAGATACAGTTGGGAGTCTGCCGTCAGCAACACTGCCCAAAGGGTCGAAAAGGTGACAGTGGACCGCTACAACCCGAGCACTTCCTCCTGAGGTACAGAGAGAAAGGTACTTTGGCCCAAAGACTGCCGCCGTGACCAGCCGTCTGAGCGGACGTCACTTCAGAGTTCCCGGACGCTGAACTCTCCCGGTAAGAGCGTTCCAGCTGTTGGGGACATGGGGTATGTGTGTAGCCCTGGTACACAATACCAGGAGGATGAGTGGAGAGGTAACAGTTAAGGTCTCTTCATGACATCATGTACACTTCTGACACACCCAGCAGGGGTGTGGAAGGGAGTGATTTTAGTCAGTCAGTTTCCTGTCCTTGGACAGAGTAGACGTGTCCAGTTTGAGCCTGTCATCAGTTCAGAAAGTGGAGGCTGGTACAGGTGGTCTAATTCACCTTAGCCTAGTCAGAGCTGTGCCCCACTGGAAGAAAGACTGAGCTAACTTTTAAGAGTCGAGCAAATCGAAGGGCAAAGTGGAAGGAAGATTATTGGAAAAGTGCTTTTGACTTGGAAAAGTCCTGCACATTGCTACCGGTCACTGGGGACCGAAGGATCACTATTAGCTACAGCATAGTGAAGAGAAAACCAGAGATTTACCGGACCCTAGGTCGCGGCAAACAAGCCCCTTATAGTCAGTACGTAACTGGGGTCAGGGGGAGTGAAGACTTTGAGTCAGTGCACGACAAGATAAGAATTCAGCTCCCTCGCAGGAAGGCTTCACCACAAATCTGACTGGGCAGAACAGTTTTGGAAAGCTGGAATCATAGAGGGGACTACGCTTCAGGCTGGTCGTACTCATCTTCATTGGACAGTAAAGGAGGCCCCTAACTTGCCTAGCTGTTGCCTCAAAGCTCATCCTCCATCAACCCCATCAGCCTCCCTGGGACCTGCCTTATCATCTTGCAAGTAAAGGTATGGAAAGACGCTGACCGTGTGAGACTGAGTTATTATTGCATGCCTGCACAATCCCTACCTAACTACCGACCTGAGGGAAGAGTCCCACCTGTAGGGGACCCGACATCTAGCTGCATCACCATCCCCTCAGAGATCTACAGCAGCGCTGGTACAAATTACCAGAATACTACAGGTGGCGTCACGAACTGTATATAAATCTATCCCCTGTAAATATTCCCCCAACATACGCCAGACCGCCAGGGCCACAGACCGAGCCACAGCTACCTGTGACAATCCCCATAGACTTCTACGGGCTCGGCTCTGAGTACCCCATTGCCCTGGTAACCCACAATTGTGGTGGCGGGTCGACACAAAAATTTGGCGTCACGAACAGGATACGAAACTTGCATCATTGTGAGCCCTGTGTGCCTGTGGATTGTTTTTGTGAAAAAGGACTGTTTGCATTTTTGGCGCCAAAATCGCCATTTTTGTCGCCATATTCGCGCCCTCAGGCGCTGGAGAAGAAGGAGGGCGTACCTGAAAGAGCGCGCAAAGTCTTGGACACGCCCCCGGCTCTGACTCAGCGGCAGGTCCTGCAACAGGAAGTGAACGCTCTGACATCAGAGCGCCTGCGACGAAGGTCCTGTTCCCACTGCGGTGCCTGTGAAGTAGCAGCATCTGAAACCGGTAGGCTCCGTTTAACCAAGGGGGCGCTAAGATGTCACAACAACCGGCTGACAGTGCGGCCCCGGTCGGAGTCCCCAATCCCGCACCGTCTGGTATTGTAGCGCCAGATGGGGGCGCAGGCCCTGCACCCAGTCCGGTAGTCCCGATTATGCCACTAACGCTCCCATATATGCCTGGGGCGAAATGGCTTCCCCAATACAGCGGTGGGCCAGGCACATTAGCAAGCTTCAAGCGGAAGTTATGCAGCATCCTAGAAATGTACTCCATGCCTGAGAGACAAAAAGCTGCTGTGCTAATAGGGCAGCTAACTGGCGCTGCTGAGAGGGAAGTGGAGACTTGGGATACCGTTGATCAGGAGTCGGTACCTGCGATCTTCCTGAAGCTGCATGCCATATTTGAAGACCGCACAGAAACGGATCTCCGGATGGCCTTCTATCACTGTTCACAACAGCCAGGTGACAGCATCCGGGACTATGCTTGCCGACTACAGGGGGCCCTGAGAGCCCTCAAGCAAATTAACCATTTAAATGCTATCGACGAGAATAGAATGCTGAAAGAACAATTTATACAGGGATTGAGATCCCCAGAGGAACGCAGAACTGTAAATTGGTGGTCCTTAGATCATCCGGATGCTACCTTTGATGCCCTAAAGGACATGGCAATAAAAGGGCTGCGGCCCCTGGGCAAACCTGAGGTGGCCACCCAACATCATCAGGCTGAAGTCACTCCGGAACCGGCAGTAACCCCCTGTTCCCCGCTAGTGGCTGAAGCCAAAGCGCAGGTGACACCTCCTAGTGAATTGGACTGTCTGCGCTCAGAGGTGCGCCAGCTGACTAAAAATCTGGCTGCTGTAATGAGTGCCCTGCAGCTGCGGAAAGAGGAGGAAGGAAAGATCTTGTTAGCTGACTGCCCAGAGGACGTTCCGTGGATGCACCGGAGAAGGAAGAAGACGTCGCCCCCCCGGAGGAGGACAACGCCACCCCCAGGAGCAACCTCTGATCAACACCCTCCTCGTCGAGAGATCATCTGTTACCGCTGCAACCGGAAAGGTCATCTGTCTACACAGTGTCCTTTAAACGGGCAGAACCTGGGTCCAAGGGCCAACACCCAGGAGAATACCCGTCAGGCCCCCTAGACTGGAACCGCAGGTATGTGGGCGGGCGACCCTACCTGTCTATTATTCTAGATGGTATTGCTGTTCCAGCATTGTTAGACACTGGGTCCCAGGTGACCCTAATACCTGATGCTCTATATACCAAGTACTGGTCAATGGACAGTCTTAAACCTCCGAGCCTTGACTTTACTGTGTATGCTTCTAATGGTCTTCCTGTAGAAGTACTCGGGACAAAATGTGTAGATGTAAAGGTGGGCAGAGAGGAGTTGAAAGACCAAGGGCTTCTGGTAGTAAAGACTGTAAATGAGGAGAACGGTTTAAATATCATTTTGGGTACTAACATTATCGGTAATTGTTTGGGAGAAGTTGTGTTCTTGCTCCAACAGCTCGCTGAGATTGCCCGACCAAGGCAGAGAGGAGTAATTCAAGAGAGATCCGGGCCCTGGTGTGTCAGCAGCAAGCGAAGCTTACCGACGGCGAAATTGGTAATGTACGGGTCACTGACTCGGATCCTATTGTGATACCCCCAATGAGTGAAATGATCATTTGGTGCAGGGCGGCCATAGGTCTGAGAGGACAGAATTACCAAGCTGTAGTAGAACCCCACCATTCAGAACATAGACCTACACTTATGACTGCTAGAGGAGTAGTAGAAGTGGTGAATGGAAGAGTACCGGTACGGCTTCTCAATTGGGGAGATGATGAGGTAAATTTACCCCGTTATGCAACCATTGCTAAACTTCATGCTGTTGATAATAATTCTATTCTCTCCGGCTGAGTCCTTAGACTCCTGTCAAATAGCGGAGGACAATGACCCAGCAACTCAGGTGGCGGAATGGTGTCAGGAACTCCATGTTGGGACGGACACCACTCCCGCTCACCAGAAGCAAGGGGTATTACGGGTGGTGCAAGAGTACGCCCAAGTGTTTAGCAAGAATCCACTTGATTTTGGGATAATTAAGGGAGTACAACATCATATCCCTACAGGCAGTCATCCTCCCATCAAAGAGCGGTATAGGCCCATACCTCCAGCTCATTATCAGAAGGCTAAAGAAATGTTAAATGATATGAAGAAAGCTGGGGTGATAAGGGATAGTTGTAGCCCCTGGGCAGCCCCTCTAGTTCTGGTTAAAAAGAAAGATGGTAGTATGAGAATGTGTGTGGATTACAGGCAGGTGAACCGCATAACACACAAGGATGCATACCCGTTACCACGTATAGAGGAATCATTAGCTGCTCTGAAAACGGCTAACTACTTTTCTACCCTTGATCTGACTAGTGGTTACTGGCAAGTGGCTGTGGCTGAGGAGGATCGTGAGAAAACGGCTTTCACCACCCCAATGGGGCTCTGTGAGTTCGACAGAATGCCGTTTGGGCTCAGTAGTGCCCCAGGAACATTTCAGAGAGTGATGGAAAACTGTCTGGGACATCTCAATTTTGAAACCGTGCTGCTATACCTAGACGACGTTATCGTGTATTCCAAGACATATGAGGACCATCTGAAGCACCTGGCAGAAGTGTTTGAGTCCCTGTCCAGGTACGGGATGAAATTAAAACCCTCAAAATGCCATCTACTCAAGCAGAAGGTACAATACTTGGGGCACATCGTCAGTTCGGAAGGAGTAGCGCCGGACCCAGAGAAAGTCACTGCCATCCAGAAGTGGCCGGAGCCGAAGAACCTTAAGGAAGTGCGACAGTTCCTGGGACTAACGGGTTACTACAGGAGATTCGTGAAAGATTACACGAAGAAGGCAGCTCCTTTACAGGACCTCCTGGTAGGACAATCTTTAAAGAGCAGAAACCCTCCCTTTAATTGGGGTAAAGAACAGGCTGAAGCATTCCAAAAGATGAAAGAGATCCTTACAGGTGATGAAATCTTAACCTATCCTGATTACAGCCAACCGTTCCTGTTGTACACCGACGCCAGTAATGAAGGGTTGGGAGCCGTTCTCAGTCAGAAGCAGAATGGACAAGAAAAAGTCATCGCATATGCTAGCAGAAAACTCAGGCCAACTGAAAGGAATCCGGAAAATTATAGCAGCTTCAAGCTGGAGTTTCTGGCGCTGGTCTGGGCCATCACTGAAAGATTTAAGCACTATCTGGCCTCCAATAAGTTCACTGCGTTTACAGACAACAACCCTTTAACGCACCTGGAAACCGCCATGGAGCAGCGATGGATGGCTCGGTTGTCCAATTATCAGTTTACTATCAAGTACCGGGCAGGTCGAAAGAATGCTAATGCTGATGCGTTGTCCCGAATGCCGCATGACTCTGACACGGAAGAAGAATCGGACGATCTGGAAGAAATTGAGCTACCCGCGTTCCATCGAAATGGGGTAGTCCACGAGCATCGAGTCCACAGAAAGCAGTATGGTGCAACATTAAATCCTTTACCCCATCACAGCTGGAAAGAGACTCAGGACAGTGATCCAGTGGTCAGCCGCATCAAGGAGTTGTTAAAACAGGAAGGCTCCTCTCTGGAAAAGGATGCACCTATGTCAGCAAAGCTCCTGTGGAACGAGAAAAGCAGGTTGTTCCTATACCGTGAGAAGTTGTGCAGAAGATACGTCAACCCCAGAACCCATGAGATGGTCTGGCAAATAGTGGTCCCCAAGGCAGACGTCCCAATGGTGCTGGAAGCATACCACGATCAAGCAGGACACTTTGGCTGGAGAAAGCTGGAGACCCTGTTGAGATGCCGGTTCTACTGGGTAGGGATGCGCAGCTCCATCGAGAGGTGGTGTCGGAACTGTGGACCCTGTGGTCTCAGAAGAAAGGACTACGGAAGTCAGAAGGCCCCCCTGCAACCTATCCGGACGACTCGTCCCCTGGAGATTGTGGCCCTGGACCATGTCAAACTGTCGCCAAGTAGATCTGGATACTCATACGCCTTGACCATGGTAGACCATTACTCCAGATTTCTGGTAGTTGTTCCAGTTAAGGACCAGACCGCAGTGACGGCAGCGAAGACCTTTCAAGCAAGTTTCTGCAGACCGCATGGGTATCCGGAGCAAGTCTTAACCGATCAGGGGCCTGCTTTCGAAGCTGATTTATTCAAGGAATTCTGTCACATGTACGGGTGCAAGAAAATTAGAACGACACCATACCACCCTCAAACCAACGGTCTTTGTGAAAAGATGAACCATATTGTCCTTGACTTGTTGAGATCCATACCGTTGGAAGACAGGAATCGATGGCCGGATTTACTGCCTGATTTGGTTGATTTGTATAATCATATACCTGTAAGCTCAACTAACTGCACTCCAGCCTATCTTATGAGAGCAAGGCCTGGAAAACTACCAATGGACCTAGAACTTGGAGTGGTAGAACCGGAGGCAGACGACGCTGTTGAAAACTGGGACGTCAATCGGCAAGAGCAATACAGAAGAGTACAAATCTGTGTAGAGGAAAGTCTTAATAAGGCACGGGAGAAACAGGAAGATGTTTACAACCGAAATGCTCCTGCCAAGCCTTTGATGCCTGGAGAGGTAGTATTAAAAAGAAAAAGGAAAATGCACAAACTGGATAATCAGTGGGAGCAAGAACCCTATGTCATACAAGATTCTAAATATGACAACAGAAAAGTTTGTGTCGTCAGTAAGGACGGAGGAAGAACAACAATCACTGTGTCCAGAGATCATTTGAAGTTGTGTCCAGAACACTTAAAGCGTTGTGAAAAGAACCCTGCCCTCAATCAAGGAGAAAGAAAGGAAGAGGTCATCCACACCGATCTGGGAGATTTTCCTGCGGATTGGCCTAGATTGGGAGATGCTGTGATAATTCCAGTGTTGCAGTTTTATCAGCCACAAGAGGAAGTTCTACCTCCAGTTGTGCCTGTGGTGCCAGTTGAGCCCGCTCAGGAGTTACCCATCCCAGCAACACCTCAACCTATGGAACCTCAAGATGGATCATCTGAAGCAGTGCCCCATACTATGGGATCCCCTGGTGAAGCTGACTCACATCGCCCAGCCATCAGTACGCTTGCCAGATCCATAGAAAGATTAAGGCAGTTCTATAGTTTGCCGTTACGCAGTGCAAACAGATTGCAACTTGATATACCTGAAACTACACCACGTAGATCAGAGAGAATCACAAAAGGGAAATTACCCATTAGATATCAGCAGTAGTTTATGTGAACATTGTAAAAAGTCTATATATATAAATGTGTTTTTCCCTATTATGTCTTCGTTTAACAATGGACTCAGAGGCTGAGGACTGAGCCAGCCCAAAAACTGTATCCTGTAAATAGTTGCACTAAAGTGCCTTTTTAATGGTTTCACATGAAACCTTGACTTACCTCTGAACCAAAAACCCGTGTGGTGTGGCACTGAGTGAGGTCTGCAATCGGATGTCCTGCAGCCCACCCAGGACCTACGTTGAAGGTTTGGTGCGGGTCCTTCACAAGAATATTGTATATTTATTGAATGCTATTTAATATTTGTATTTTTTCTATAATGTTTGCAACGTTCAAGATATCCTCACCTCCCGGATGGGACGAATTAATGTTATTGTTAATGTTTTCTTGCATAAACAAAAATGTCTCTTTATATTTTACAGCCCGGGAGTGCTGTCGTTTACCATGGGGGAATGTGTAGCCCTGGTACACAATACCAGGAGGATGAGTGGAGAGGTAACAGTTAAGGTCTCTTCATGACATCATGTACACTTCTGACACACCCAGCAGGGGTGTGGAAGGGAGTGATTTTAGTCAGTCAGTTTCCTGTCCTTGGACAGAGTAGACGTGTCCAGTTTGAGCCTGTCATCAGTTCAGAAAGTGGAGGCTGGTACAGGTGGTCTAATTCACCTTAGCCTAGTCAGAGCTGTGCCCCACTGGAAGAAAGACTGAGCTAACTTTTAAGAGTCGAGCAAATCGAAGGGCAAAGTGGAAGGAAGATTATTGGAAAAGTGCTTTTGACTTGGAAAAGTCCTGCACATTGCTACCGGTCACTGGGGACCGAAGGATCACTATTAGCTACAGCATAGTGAAGAGAAAACCAGAGATTTACCGGACCCTAGGTCGCGGCAAACAAGCCCCTTATAGTCAGTACGTAACTGGGGTCAGGGGGAGTGAAGACTTTGAGTCAGTGCACGACAAGATAAGAATTCAGCTCCCTCGCAGGAAGGCTTCACCACAAATCTGACTGGGCAGAACAGTTTTGGAAAGCTGGACTCATAGAGGGGACTACGCTTCAGGCTGGTCGTACTCATCTTCATTGGACAGTAAAGGAGGCCCCTAACTTGCCTAGCTGTTGCCTCAAAGCTCATCCTCCATCAACCCCATCAGCCTCCCTGGGACCTGCCTTATCATCTTGCAAGTAAAGGTATGGAAAGACGCTGACCGTGTGAGACTGAGTTATTATTGCATGCCTGCACAATCCCTACCTAACTACCGACCTGAGGGAAGAGTCCCACCTGTAGGGGACCCGACATCTAGCTGCATCACCATCCCCTCAGAGATCTACAGCAGCGCTGGTACAAATTACCAGAATACTACAGGTGGCGTCACGAACTGTATATAAATCTATCCCCTGTAAATATTCCCCCAACATACGCCAGACCGCCAGGGCCACAGACCGAGCCACAGCTACCTGTGACAATCCCCATAGACTTCTATGGGCTCGGCTCTGAGTACCCCATTGCCCTGGTAACCCACAATTGTGGTGGCGGGTCGACACATATGCTGATAAGCGGGTTCAGGCCCGAGGGGACATGTGGGTGGAAAAGTGTGATGGACAGGGTTGGAGATGTCATGAAATTGCAGCCAACTGTCCAATAGAGGGGGAGCCTATGTGTTGTGATGTTGGCGGATCCCTCTCTCTCTGCGCAGAACCTGTGTGTGTGTCCACCTCAGCCGAAGAGACTGGACCACGGGGGTCCCCGGTGGTTGTAAATGGCTGCCCAGCGCAGGCCCTCTTGGACTCAGAGAGTCCAGTGACTTCCGTATGTGACAGCCTGATTGATAGGGACTTCATCCCTGATAAGCACCTGAGTATGGTGTGCATCCATGGAGACACCAAAGTCTACCCAGAGACTGCCGTGGACTTGGTCCCTAAACTCGGGGAGGTTTCATATGAAGTGGGGGTAGTGAAAAACCTGGTGCACCCTGTCATATTGGGTAATGACTTTCCCCGGTCTAAGGATCTCTGGGGGAAAAATGTTTCTGATGGACAGTGTGATGAAGCTCCTACTGGGGGTGCGCAGTCCCGAGGGGCGGAACACAATGCTAGTGGGCCGTTAAACTTATGTGATAATGATGATGACCATGATAATATTGATAATGATAATGATGATCATGATAATGATGATGACCATGATGATGATGCTGATATTGATAATGATGATGATGCTAATCATAATAGTGATGATACTGATGATGACCGTGATAAAGATGAAATTTCTTTGCAGGTGATGTTGGGAGACGAGGATGGTGGTTCTCGGGAACCGAGTGTCCCTGACCTGCCTGGCTCCTGTGACAATTTTGGGAGTGAGCTGGTGCGAGACCCCACTTTTAAAACGGCACCGGAAAATGTAATTGTTCTGAATGAGGTTCCCCAAGAGCCTGGCTCTGAGGAGAGGTTTCCTCATGCTGCCATGAACAATAACCTATTGTATAGGGACACTGAAGTCCAGGGAGAGGTCGTGAGTCCGCTCCTGGTACCTGAGCTATATGGAAGTATAGTGCTGGGGTTATCACATAGTCACATACTTGAGGGACCACCTGAGGGAAACCAGGGACCAGATGGTGAAGTTAATGTTGTGGATGACATGTTAACTAAGGTTCCAGATCAAGATGTGAATGAGAATGAATTGTATAACCCTGACAGTGAGCCGGATGTGAATGAAAATGAAGTGTCTAACCCTGAAAGTGAGCCAGATGTGGCTGAGAAAAGGGGGTCAGACAGGGATAGTGGTGGTGATAGTGAGTCATCTGATGACAATAAAGCAACCAGTGCAAGTGAGGAAGGCATGGTAGCAGAGGAGATTGAGAGTCCTGAGAGGAAGGCTGAGGCTGACCTTGCAGTCGGACGGAAGATGGCATCTGAAGATGTTTTACAGTTGGCCGGTTCCCTGGCGAAGACTAAGGTGAAAGACAGGACTCTGAAACTGAACACAGCACAAGTGGATGCTGTTGAAAATGAGAAGTTATCAATGTATGGTGTGGATCTGCATCAGGCCAAGGACTCTGAAGGTGATGCTGCAGAGGTGGAAAAAGCCATGGAAGTGGTGGACACCAGGCCAGGTGCCTTACCAGAAGCTGAGGTCTCAAGTGAAGCTGTGAGGAACAAGACTGAAGATGTGGGGAATGACTCTGCCCCGGAATCTGTTTCTGCCGGAGACAGCGGCGTGGACGGTGTACTGTCCGGATCCGTGGCTGCAACTCGCGAAGCTCGGGCCGGAAGTTCGGCGCCCGGTGCGCCATCGGAGTTCCCGAGCGACACAAAGGATCTGGATAAATCCCAAGATGAGATTTTGAGACCTCGGGTTGGCCTTGGTGAGCTCAGGCGCATTTTCATGGAGTCTACACCTGAACCACGTCCCAGTGAGTGGGAGGGGCGATGTGTCGCTCCGTTGCCGCTGCAGATACACGGGAGCTTAGATGGGATGCAGAACGTGGTAGAAAAGAAGACTGATGGTAGGGCTTCTGAGCATGTCCTACCAGAAGAGCCTGAAGAAGGGGCCGAAGACGTAAAGGACGTCCAACAAATACAGGAGAAGATGCGCAGCCATGAGGATCTCCTGGAGAAAGAAGTAAGAGCTCTGAGTCTTATGCAAAGTGAGCCTGTACCAGAAGAGGATAAATTATGTGTACCGACCAAGAAAAACGATCAGCTCCCTCTACAGTGCCCATCGTTTGAACAGTGTGGCTCAAAATGGTCAGAGACCATGACAGAGGTGCTTAAGTTCTGTGAAATAGAATTTATGAATCAACTGATATTTAAGAAAGTAGATGGGCTAAAAAAGGTTCAGGGGGAATTAGAGAAAACCCCTATACCTCCTGTGACAGTTGGTGACACAGGGTCAGTGCCCCAAAAACAGGAGGTACGAAAGTTTCTGAGGAAGAATCAGCAGAGGTGTTCTGACGTGCCTGATCGTACTTATCTGGTGAGCCACTATACTGAGACTGAGGCTGGCACTAAGGTCAAGCTGAAACCGTGCAGGACACCCGAGGCCCGCAGAGAGCATAGGCCTGGGACGGTACAGCGTAGTGCGGTTGCTTTAGGTGAAGATACAGATGACAATGGTGAAGATGAACTTGGTGTTGGCCATAGCTGGTCCGGAGTTCACTGTCTCTTTAGGATTGTTGACCAGCCCTCCGGTCTGGATGACCAGCCCTCCGGTCTGGAGAAGAGGGGGGGGATATGTGAGACAGTGAAGGAATATGTGGTGAATGAGGTGTATATTTCACCTAAGTACCTTGCTGACTGGTATGAGCGAAATGTGTGGCTTTGTAAACCTGGTGGTAAAGAAAGGTCACTACACCTGCCATTCAGTACACGCTTGCAGCTCAGACCTGAACCCACTCAGGTGTTGATTAGGAAGCCAGAAGTAGGTGCTTGGGAGCACAGTCAGGGAGCTCATTCAGTCTGGACAGGAGTCCAGGCACGGAAGGAGACTCCGGGAGGTGGGCTCTCTCTGTCTGGGTGCTCGAGGTACCCCGGACACAAAGAGGAGACTCTGCGACACTCCATGCTGGTGACTACTGAATAGGAGGTGACCTCTCTCAAGTCTGGACGTTGGAGTTGCCTTCAGACATAAAGAGGAGTGTCTGTGAAACTCCATACTGGTAACATATATCATATGTGTTGTTTTGGGCACAGACTGGTAGAGTCTGGGTCCCGGATAGAGAGGGCCATCTATCTAAGTGTAATTAGAGGCTAGACAAGCCTAGGTTTTCTGTTTATGCTTTGTTTTAATCTGTTTGCTGTGGACTTTAATAAAACTGGTTGCGGCCAGTTTTCACCAAACTGCTGTCTGAATGAACTGTTTCCGTGCCATTCTGTCTACCCAGACAGCGATCCTAGAGCTAAATACCCCTGGAAATGTTACACAACAAAGAGTAATGTAGAATGTATTGGGGAGGTTGAGGAGACATTAAAGGCATAGATGTTTAACCCAATCCAATGGAATAGCATTAATATTTTTTTTTTGGAAATAC
>JARQOD010003943.1:0-59601 GCA_033576555.1 Oophaga sylvatica | reverse complement strand
TTGGGAAGAAAGGGGTTGAGTATGCGCAACGCTGTGTCCCTTTTCTGAAGAGGCGGGTGAGCCAGGGGCCGATGGACAGCACACGCAGAACGCATCTTATGATGATGATGAGACTCAGGTGCCGGGTTTTTGTGGAGCATGGTGCTGCCCAGACCATCCAACAGCAGCAGGTGTTGGAAGAGGTAGTGGAGATGATGAAGTCCGAGACCCAACATGGCGTGAGCAACGGGAAGGGGGTGGGAGCACTCGAGGAAGAGATTGTCCCAACGGTACAAAGAGGGGGGAAGGTAGGCTGCAGACTCGCTTGCCTGTAGCCTCCATTTTTGGCACCTGTTGGGAGCAGTTCTTTTAGAACTGTCAAAATTGGCGCTCCCATGACTTCACTGCGTGGTCCTTTTTGACAGACTTGTAGATGATATTTGCTTTTTTCAATGCAAGCTGTGTAAGCAAAAGTTAAAAGAGGTAAAAATATCAGAACCTAAAATACCACAAATATTTGGAAACATTACGGACAAAGCACGTAGCTGAGTTCCAAAGACACACTGGAGATGTAGGCCAACCTACAGCAGCACCTACATCTTTAGGTCATGTTCGAGCCTCTACCTCCAGCTCTCACACACCTGGTTCGGCTTCCTCACAGGATCTCCATGGAAGAACCTCGGTCACTGTTGTACATAGACAAACTGTTATTCCACCCACTGCAGCAAGTTCACAGTCATCGTCACACTCCCAGAACAAAAAACAGCCATCGGTAACACAGGCATGGGATAAAAGACGGCCATACTTGGCAAACCATCCACGAGCACAGGCTCTGAATGCTGGCCTTGCAAAACTCCTGTCCCTTGAAATGCTGTCATTCAGGCTGGTGGAGACTGACAGTTTCAGGAACTTTATGGCATTGGCAGTCCCACAATATAATGTGCCAAGCCGATTTTATTTCAGCAGGCAAGCTGTCCCTGCTCTGCAAAAACATGTCGAGGGAAACATTAAACATGCGCTACTAAACGCCGTCAGTAGCAGGGTCCACCTGACCACCGATGCGCGGACCAGTACCCATGGCCAGGGACGATACCTTTCCCTCACTGCCCATTGGGTCAATGTTGTGGAGCCGGGTACAGATCTTGCCAGTGGCGCTGTACGTGTTCTGCCAACTCCAAGGATTGCAGGAATCCAGTCTGTGCACATTGATTCCTCCTCCTACTCCAGTTCCTCAGAATCATCGCTGCACGAGCCGTCACGGTATACCTCCACATGGACCCGTGAACGCTTACCTGTTGCGACCGATATGAGCACAGCCGTGGCCAAACGTCAACAGGCCGTACTGAAATTAATTCCCATGGGGAATCGAAGCCACACAGCGCAGGAGCTCTGGGATGCCATCAAGCAGGAGAGCGACGTGTGTTTTTTTGTCAGCTAATCTCCAGCCAGGCTTGGTAGTGTGTGACAATGGCCGAAATCTGGTGGCAGCTCTGGGCCTTGGCAACCTCACTCACATACCATGTCTGGCACATGTGCTCAACTTGGTCGTGCAGAGTTTTTTGAGGGACTATCCGGATCTTGATGCACTGCTGCACAAGGTCCGCCTAGAGTGCGCTCACTTGCGACGTTCCAGCATGGCCAGATCGCGCATTGCAGCTCTGCAAGTCAGATTTCGCCTTCCTGAACATCGCATCATATGTGACGTACCCACCAGGTGGAATTCCACGTTACATATGTCGGAGCGGTTGTGTGAGCAGCAGCCAGCAGTAATGGAGTATCAGCTGCAACAGGCGCAATCAACTCGCAATTTGCGCCGTTCACACTTCACCACTACTGAGTGGGCCTCTATGAAGGACATCTGCGACGTTTTGCGTGCGTTTGATGTCTCAACACGGATGGCGAGTGCAGATGATGCACTAGTCAGCATGACTGTCCCCCTTATCTGCCTGCTTCAGAAATCACTGAAAGCACTAAAGGAAGAGGTTTTGGAAGAGGTGGAGGATGAGGAGTCACAAATTCAATTACCTTCAGGACAGTCAGCGCAACGTGGTTCCTCACAAAGGGCTGGGCAGGGCTCACTTTGTGAGGAGGATGAGGAGGAGGAGGAGTCAATGGAGGAGGAAGAAATCCCTACAGAGGGAGGTACACAATGCTGTAGTCAGTATGTAGAGCGAGGGTGGGGTGATGCAGAGGAGACAGAGATGACGCCTCTTCCAGAGGACAGCCTTTGTTGGCCAGTTGGGAGTCTGCAGCACATGGTTGATTTCATGCTTCAGTGCCTGAGAAACGACCGCCGCATCGCCCACATTCTCAGCACGTCAGATTATTGGGTGTACACCCTCCTAGACCCTCGCTACCGGAACAACTTACAAACCCTCATCACACCGGTGAACCGGGACCGTAAAATGCAGGAGTACCAAGACACACTGGTGCAATCCATACTGTTGTACATTCCAGCCGAGAGAGCTGCTGCTGCTGCTACTGCTTTACAAAGCAGCTCTGTGCGTCGAGGCAGTGTAGACACCTCTACAACAAGAGGGAGCAGAAGCAGCGCCTCTGCACAGGGCAAGAACTGTATGTTACAAATGTGGCAAAGTTTTGTGACAGCGCCAGCAAGGTCTACACCATCCGAGACGGCTCCAGTCACCAGGAAGAAACGTTTCCGTAAGATGGTGACAGACTACTTGTCTTTCCCTCTAAGTGTACTCCCAGATGCCTCTTCCCCTTTCAAATTTTGGGTCTCTAAGTTGGATACATGGCCAGAGCTTAGCCAGTATGCATTGGAGGTGCTGGCTTGCCCTGCTGCCAGTGTATTATCTGAGCATGTCTTTAGTGCTGCAGGTGGTGTAGTAACAGACCGTCGCATGCGACTATCCTCAGAGAATGTAGACCGGCTTACTTTTCTGAAAATGAACAAGGCATGGATCTCACCTGAATTTGCCTGTCCGTTTTCAGATTAAATAACTGTTTGGCAACGTTTTCCATGTCTCCTGTTATGTTCATCTTTCTACCACCTGAACTCTACTCCCTGGGCTACAACACCGCCATTTGTTGCTCGTAAGTAATTGGCAGGGGTACTGACTCCTGGCCAGCCTGGTTACAGCACGACAGCTGTTTCCTGGCAGTGTGAACGTCAATTATCCTCCAATAAAGTTGTGCTGTCGTGTTGCATTCGGGTTAGCCGACTCTATGGTGCCTGCAGTTTAGGTGATTCCTATGTGTGCTGTGGGATATGTAAATAAAGGCGGTTTCCATTGTGACAATAGGATAAGCACCCACTGTAGGACTGTGTGATTCGGTAACTGCGGACGGCTTGCGTCCTGTCAACTTACATTTTCATGGGTGCGTTCTTCTAACCGTCCGGGTCCAGTACCGTCAAGTGGTTCTCCCCAGTGCCTTTGGCCTAGGTGCCTCCATCTCCGTATCCGAGTTCCAGCAACGTCTGCTGGTCCTTGGTAGTGCTTTGGAGCACAGTTACCTCCTGCTTAGTAACCGTGTCACAGTAACGTCAGCTGGTACTCGGTTGTGACATTGCCTCTTTTCCTTCTGCTACCCGTCCGGGGTCCAGCACAGTCAGCTGGTCCTCGTTACTTCCATTGTCTCTTGCTCCATCTGATACCCGTCAGGGTTCCAGTAACGTCAGCTGTTTCTCGGAAATTAGACGACCTTAAAGACCACCCAGAAGAAGATGACGACAACAAGGACGACGAGCATGAAGCCAACCAGCCTGAACACCATCACAAAGAAAAAATAAAAGATTACCCAGAAGAAGATCACCAACAGGACAAAGAAGGTTGAGACAAACTACAAGATACAGAACAAGAGACAGAAGAACAATAAGCAAAAGATCAAAAAGCAGAAGAACATGAAGTATAAGACCAAAATGAAGAGCAAAATATATGCTCTAAATTCTAAGCAGAAGAAGACTAAGCAGTGTATGGGGGTGAGTCCGTTCCTCCTCGTGGTGCCCCTGGAAAATGCCTGCTGCTGCAGGCTAAACTGAACACGGACAAATACTGTTATAATTTAAATCTTTTGTGACAGCAAGAACGGAAGGATGAACAATTCATACTTTTACAGATTACAAGTACAGGAATCTCTGTCACAAATAAGAATATGATGAAGAAGATGAAGAGGAAGAAGATGAAGAATTTGAATATGAAGAAGATTAATTAGTTTAATAATAACAATATGAGTAATGTAAACAAAAACATGAATAGCAAGAAGTTTAAGAAGAAGATTAAGAAGGTGAAGATGAAGAATAATTTGATGAGAAAGATGATGCTGCTGAAGATTATGAAGGAGAAAGTGTGGCACTGGCAAAAGTTAAAAAGGTGAAGAGCATGGAAGTTGTGAAACATACATATTTGCCAAAATAGAAAAAAGGTTAACAACATTGTCAATTTGTTAGTCAATCCAAACGTATTTCCAAAAAAATATATATTAATGCTATTCCAATGCATTGGGTTAAACATGTATGCCTTTATTGTCTCCTCAACCTCCCCCAATACATTCTACATTAGTCTTTGTTGTTTTCCTTCATGTACAATTAACCAACAAGGCAAGAATGGTTTTTTTTAATGTCGATATTTTGTTCCCATAGACTTACATGGGACTTCCGGTATCGGAATCGGATATCGACGATATTTAGTGATATCGGCGATACCATTTCGATACGATATTTTTAAATATCGAGCAGTATCGCTCAACACTAATTACTAGTCAATGGCCAATGCAGTCATGTACCATATTATCATCAATGGTGAAGTCAGGGATTGCCGGTTGCTGTAACCTGTGTATGGTCAGCTCAAAAGTCCTACAAAACAGTTGTCAAAATCCTGCAGGACCATCATATCAACAGTGTGATAGCGGCAGGGAGTTTTTAGGTAAAATCTAGCTGTTTGTCAGTTTAACACATTCCCTGCTTTGTGGCCAGATTTGAACAATATTGAACAAATTCTTTAAAAACCTTTAACAAATACCCATAATAGTACCCAGTTCAAAGGCTAGATGAGTCCAATGGGTGAAGATTACCTTAAAATTAGCATTCCTAAATTATAAGCAAATGGACTAACATTTTGTTTTGCCTCAGGTGGCAGAAAACACACTTCTCTTTGAGATGGAAAGGACAGCTAGAGGGGTTATGGAGGAGGCTGATATTTTTTAGATTTTTGCTATGTGTGCCTAATCTATTTGCTCATAATTTAGGAAAGTAGCTGGGAAGTAAATGTAATACATATATTTTAAGAAATTATAGTTATGTGTGAAAAAAATATTCATAATTTTAATTATTTAGGCTTTAACCCCTTTATTCCATCAGACGTACTATTCCGTCCATGTGACCCTGGACCTAATTCCCATGGACGGAATAGTACGTCATGGGCGATCAGCTGCGCTCCCGGGGGGAGCGCAGTTGATCGCCGCCGGGTGTCAGCTGATTATCACAGCTGACACCCGTGACTGTGTGTCAGGAGCGGTCACGGACCGCTCCCGGCACATTAACCCTTGGCACACCGCGATCAAACATGATCGCGGTGTACCCGGGGCACAGGGGAGGATCGCGCAGGCAGAGGGCTCCCTGCGCGCTCCCCTGAGACCCTCAGAGCAGCGTGATGTGTCGCGCTGTTCCGAGGGTCCGTCCTCCCTCCAGGTCCCCGGATCCAAGATGGCGCCGGGGTTATGCAGGGAGGCGGCTTCCTCAGTGCCTGCTGAGAGCAGGCGCTGGGGAAGCCTGCAGCGATGCCAGAGCGATCGCTGGTGTGACAGAGTGCTGTGCACACTGTCACACCAGCGATCTGATAAAATACTGTGATGTCCCACCCTGGGACAAAGTAAAAAAGTAAAAAAAGTAAAAATAAAAAGTGTAAAAAAATTCATAAAAAAAAAAAAAAAATTCCCCAATAAATTCATTTTTTCCTGTAAATAAAAAAACCAAAACAATAAAAGTACACATATTTGGTATCGCCGCGTCCGTAACGACCCCCCTATAAAACTGTCCCACTAGTTAACCCCTTTAGTGAACCCCTTAAAAAAAAAAAACGAAGCAAAAAATCAATGCTTTATCATCATACCGCCGAACATAAAGTGAAATAACACGCGATCAAAAAGACCGATATAAATAAACATGGTACCGTTGAAAACTTCATCTTGTGCCGCAAAAAACGAGCCATCACACAGCATCATGAGCGAAAAAATAAAAAAGTTATAACTCGCAGAATAAAGCGATGCAAAAATAATGATTTTTTTATATAAAATTGTTTTCATTCTATAAAATCGCCAAAACATAAAAAAATGATATAAATGAGGTATCACCATAATCGTACTGACCCGAAGAATAAAACTGCTTTATCAATTTTTACCACACGCGGAACGGTATAAACGCCTCCCCCAAAAGAAATTCATGAATTGCTGATTTTTGTTCATTCTAACCTCCAAAAATCGAAATAAAAAGCGATCAAAAAATGTCACGTGCTCAAAAATGGTACAAATAAAAACGTCAACTCGTCCCGCAAAAAATAAGACCTCACATGACTCTGTGGGCCAAAATATGCAAAAATTATAGCTCTCAAAATGTGGTGATGCAAAAAAATATTTTTTGCAATAAAAAGCGTCTTTTAGCGTGACAGCTGCCAATCACAGAAACCCGCTGTTAGGGTTCAAGTTCCCGATCCTGCACAAGGGGAGTCTCGAACCGGTGCCGCTGCGGTCTCCCATTCGTCTCCGGCCGCAGTGGAGCCTGCTCAGCAGAGACGTCGTTCCAAGCGTCTTGCCCACTCCACTACTGGGCAGTGACTTGCTGCTGCCTTTCCTGGATCTGCTATTATAGCCAGTTCTGGAGCAGACGTCTTTGGGATAAAGTCCTGCATTTTCCCTTCTGAGCGTGCCCAGAGTGAGATCTCTCATTGGAGATCAGGGGTCACATGCTCAGGTACTGCAGCAGCTCCTATTGGCCCGCCAGGAAGGCCCTGTTACTACTAGTCTTCTGAACAGGTTCTCATTGGTCCTTGTTCCTGGAAGGTCCTGTGGCTGTTGCTATAAAAGGGTAGCATGGCTGGGCCGCCATGCGCTAATATCAACCATTGTATGCTATGCGCCAGTGTGGTCATGCGTGTGTGTGGTTAGGGACCCGGCTGAAATAAGCCACTAGAATACCGACTTAATCGGTGAGGAGTTTAGTGTGCTAGCTGGTCAGGGTCGGTGTCCTAGATGCCCTAGATTACCGGCATAACCGGTGAGGAGTTTGATTGCCGTATTCAGGGTCTGGCGTTCAGGCGCCATAGATTGCGGGTGACTCCCGTGAGGACATTAGCGCATGACCACGTATTATGCTCGCTAGCAATTAACCGTGTGCCTGAGAGCCTGACAGGACACGGTGTTTGTTCTCAGCGGCTCTGTGACGTAACAGGGTTCGCTCTCGACGCTAGACAGCGCCCTAGCGTTTTACTTTGCGGCTCACTGAAGCTAAGTGAGTTCGCACATATCGCCATATAGCACTGTGGCATCCCGTTAGCGGCTCTGTGAATTAACAGAGTCTGCACTTACTGCCACAACGCGCTACGGCGTTTATTTTAGCGACTCTGCGGGATAACAGAGTTCGCTACTTTCGTCATCTTACTAGCAGCAGGCTTTGCTTGCACGGTGGACCCCGGGCTGCGAACGCACCTCTCCACTTTATATATTTGGTGCGTTCCGCAGACCCTAACATAATATTAGCGCCAGGGTCTGGCTAGTAAAATGGCGGACGAACAGCGTCTATTGCAGTACATCCAGCAGCTGAAGGGTAGGTTGGAGGCTCTTGAGAGCACAACCTCAGCTGTGGATGTTACCGCAGTCGCTGTTCAGGCTGCTAGCGTGGCTGCAGCCAGTTTGTCCTCTGCCACCTCTGCCCCTACATTATCCCACCTCCCGCTTCCTGACAAGTTTGCCGGTGATAGCAAGCAATGTCGGGGATTCGTGAGTCAGTGCTCTATACATCTCGAGCTTCTGGCTGCACGTTTTCCCACGGATCGGGCACAAGTGGGTTTTGTACTTTCTCTACTCTCAGGCAGAGCGTTGGAGTGGGCAACGCCGCTGTGGGAGCGCGATGATCGTGTGGTGCAGAGTGCTCCTCGTTTCTTGGAGGCTCTTAAAAAGGTCTTTTTAGGACCCCAGGTCACCCACGATATGGCGCTACAACTGCTGGCATTGACACAGGGTTCGTCTTTGGTCAGTCAGTTTTCCGTCCAGTTTCGGACTCTGGCTGCTGAGCTAGATTGGTCTGATAAAGTTCTTATTCCTATCTACTGGCGGGGACTGGCTGACCATGTTAAAGACGCTTTGGCTACCAGGGAGATTCCCGCCACACTGGAGAAGCTTATCTCCATATCTACCCGCATTGACCTCCGTTTTCACGAGCGGAGGTTGGAGCGGGCCCAGTGTAGGCAGAGGTTTCGGTTGGCTCCTACCTTTGCCAAACCTCTCGAATTCCCCGATCTGGCGTCCGAACCTCAAAAGGCCACAGAAGTTCCTCATGCAGGACCTAAGTCTCGGTCCGTCCGAGTATCCGTGGTTTGTAACCATTGTCAGCAGACAGGACACTATGCCAACAGATGTCCACAGCGATCGGGGAAGCGATCGCGTCTAGTGGCCCTGGGAGGAGGTTCACTAGAGACAGCGGCATTTTCCTCCAAGATAACATTTAAAGGGACAATCACTGTTGGTACTTCCATTCTCACCGCCGACCTGTGCGTGGACTCAGGAGCAGAGGGGAATTTCATGTCCTCTAGCTTTGCTCGCCGTCATGCAATACCTCTGGTGGCGCTTGACAAATCAGTGACTGTTCGGGTAGTGAATGGGTCGTCATTGCCCTCACAAATTACACACCAGACTGTCCCACTTGCATTGTCTGTATCTCCTTCCCATCAGGAATTTATTTCCCTACTCGTCCTTCCCGAGGGAATAGACGAGATCCTACTAGGTATACCTTGGCTCCGTTTCCACTCCCCACATATAGAGTGGACTTCGGGTAGGATACTGGGTTGGAGTGATGCATGTACAGGCAGATGTGTCAGAAGTTGCGTTCAGGTTACCACTACTGAGTTACCCGCAGATCTTACTCCACTTCCCAAGCACTACTGGTCATATGCAGACGTGTTCTCCAAGAAGGCTGCGGAGACTCTTCCGCCTCATCGCCCCTATGACTGTCCTATCGACCTCTTGCCTGGCGCAGAACCTCCTCGGGGAAGGGTCTATCCCATCTCTCTTCCTGAGACAGAGGCCATGTCGCAATATATTCAGGAGAACCTGGCAAGAGGGTTTATTAGGAAGTCGGTGTCACCGGCAGGGGCGGGATTTTTCTTCGTGCAGAAGAAAAACGGAGAATTGCGTCCGTGTATTGATTACAGGGGTCTTAACGCCATCACCGTTAAAAACAAGTACCCGTTGCCCCTGATCTCTGAGCTATTTGATAGGCTTCGGGGAGCAAGGGTATTCACTAAACTAGATCTGCGCGGTGCTTATAACCTGATTCGCATCCGTGAGGGGGACGAATGGAAGACGGCTTTTAATACCAGGGATGGGCATTACGAATATCTGGTGATGCCCTTTGGGCTCTGTAATGCTCCAGCCGTTTTCCAAGACTTTGTCAATGACATCTTCCGGGATATGCTCTCCACCTCGGTCGTAGTCTATCTGGATGATATACTCATCTTCTCTCCAGATATTGACTCCCACCGGAGGGATGTTGGCAGGGTCTTCGACCTCCTACGGGCAAATTCCCTTTACGCAAAGTTGGAGAAATGTGTGTTTGAGCAGGAGTCCTTACCTTTCTTGGGCTATATCATCTCCGCCCAGGGATTGGCTATGGATCCTGCCAAACTACAGGCGGTGATGGACTGGCAAGAACCCCACTCTCTAAAGGCGGTGCAGCGCTTTATGGGGTTCATTAATTACTACCGTCAGTTCATTCCCCACTTCTCAACTTTGGTAGCTCCCGTGGTTGCCCTTACCAAAAAGGGAGCTAATCCCAAATTGTGGTCTGAAGAGGTCTCCAAGGCCTTCATGTCTATTAAGTCTCATTTCGCTAGAGCTCCCATCCTACATCGCCCCGATGTTGATAAGCCATTTATATTGGAGGTGGATGCCTCGTCCGTTGGTGCTGGAGCAGTCCTCTTCCAAAAGGATGCTCAAGGTCGGAAGCATCCATGCTTCTTTTTCTCTAAGACCTTCACACCAGCAGAGAGGAATTATTCCATCGGGGACAGGGAGTTGCTAGCAATGAAGTTGGCCTTCTCGGAGTGGAGACATCTGTTGGAGGGAGCTCGCTTTCCCTTTCAAGTCTTCACGGATCACAAAAACCTGGTATATCTTCAGACAGCCCAGCGGCTTAATTCTCGCCAAGCCAGATGGTCCTTGTTCTTCTCCCGGTTTCATTTCACACTGCATTTCCTCTCGGGAGAGAAGAACATTCGTGCCGACGCTCTCTCTCGCTCTGTGGTGTCCTCGGAGGAGGAGGTAGAGGAGCCTCGGCTTATCGTCCCCACAGAGAGCCTGAGAACAGTGGCCCCGGTTTCGCTAGAGTCTGTGCCCCCGGGCAAGACTTTTGTGCCTACTAATTTGCGACTGGAGGTACTCTCTTGGGCACATTCGTCCAGGGTGGGTGGACACTTTGGGGCAAAGAGGACATCTGAATTGCTGGCGAGGACATATTGGTGGCCGCATATGGTCCGTGATGTTGGGGACTATGTTCGGGCGTGTGTCTCCTGCGCCAAAAATAAGTCTCCACGACAACGGCCAGCTGGGTTACTTTACCCTTTGCCGGTGGCAGACAGGCCCTGGGAGATGGTTGGGATGGACTTTGTGGTGGGCTTGCCCAAGTCTCGGGGTTGCACCATCATTTGGGTAATCACCGACCATTTCTCTAAAATGGTGCATATGGTGCCACTACCACGGTTACCTTCTGCACGGGCTCTGGCAGCGTTGTTTGTTAGGCACATCTTCCGTTTACACGGCATGCCGGACAAGATTGTCAGTGACCGAGGTCCCCAGTTTGCGTCTCGGTTCTGGAGAGAGCTTTGTCGTCTACTCAGTATTGAGTTAAATCTCTCTTCAGCGTACCATCCTGAGACGAATGGGTTGGTAGAGAGGGCCAACCAGACCTTGGTCACCTATCTACGACATTTTGTCTCAGCCAGGCAGGATGACTGGGCATCCTTGCTACCATGGGCTGAGTTTGCATTAAACAATGGTGTGGCTGATTCCACCGGACAGACCCCATTCCTCCTGAACTACGGTCAGCATCCGCGGGTACCAGTGCCTATGCCCGTGTCTTCCGCCGATTCCAGGGTGGCAGACTGGGCTGTGGAGGCACGGGACATTTGGGACCGCACGCAGGATGCCATTCAGGCCTCCAAAGAGAGGATGAGGTCTTCGGCCAATGCCCATCGGCGCCCCGCTCCTACATTTGCTCCTGGGGATTTGGTGTGGCTCTCCGCCCGTAACATCAGGCTGCGAGTTGAGTCCACTAAGTTGGCACCCCGCTACCTGGGTCCTTTCAAGGTCCTCGAGCAGGTTAACCCTGTGGTATACCGTTTAGCTCTTCCACCACGCCGGGTATCTCCGACACCTTTTACGTGTCCCTCCTGAAACCCGTGCTCATGTCCCGGTTTTCTGAGTCATCTGTCGGGACATCGGGTTCATCTGCGGATGACCATGAGGTGAACGCCATCGTGGGGTGTAAGGTGGTACGGGGCAAAAAGTTTTATTTGGTGGACTGGAGGGGCTATGGGCCTGAGGATAGGTCTTGGGAGCCTGCCGAGCATGTTCACGCTCCGCAGCTCATCGCTGCCTTTGAACGCAGCGAGGCCCAGAGAAGGGGGGGCCCTAGGAGGGGGGGTAATGTTAGGGTTCGAGTTCCCGCTCCTGCACAAGGGGAGTCTCGAACCGGTGCCGCTGCGGTCTCCAATTCGTCTCCGGCCGCAGTGGAGCCTGCTCAGCAGAGACGTCGTTCCAAGCGTCTTGCCCACTCCACTACTGGGCAGTGACTTGCTGCTGCCTTTCCTGGATCTGCTATTATAGCCAGTTCTGGAGCAGACGTCTTTGGGATAAAGTCCTGCATTTTCCCTTCTGAGCGTGCCCAGAGTGAGATCTCTCATTGGAGATCAGGGGTCACATGCTCAGGTACTGCAGCAGCTCCTATTGGCCCGCCAGGAAGGCCCTGTTACTACTAGTCTTCTGAACAGGTTCTCATTGGTCCTTGTTCCTGGAAGGTCCTGTGGCTGTTGCTATAAAAGGGTAGCATGGCTGGGCCGCCATGCGCTAATATCAACCATTGTATGCTATGCGCCAGTGTGGTCATGCGTGTGTGTGGTTAGGGACCCGGCTGAAATAAGCCACTAGAATACCGACTTAATCGGTGAGGAGTTTAGTGTGCTAGCTGGTCAGGGTCGGTGTCCTAGATGCCCTAGATTACCGGCATAACCGGTGAGGAGTTTGATTGCCGTATTCAGGGTCTGGCGTTCAGGCGCCATAGATTGCGGGTGACTCCCGTGAGGACATTAGCGCATGACCACGTATTATGCTCGCTAGCAATTAACCGTGTGCCTGAGAGCCTGACAGGACACGGTGTTTGTTCTCAGCGGCTCTGTGACGTAACAGGGTTCGCTCTCGACGCTAGACAGCGCCCTAGCGTTTTACTTTGCGGCTCACTGAAGCTAAGTGAGTTCACACATATCGCCATATAGCACTGTGGCATCCCGTTAGCGGCTCTGTGAATTAACAGTGTCTGCACTTACTGCCACAACGCGCTACGGCGTTTATTTTAGCGACTCTGCGGGATAACAGAGTTCGCTACTTTCGTCATCTTACTAGCAGCAGGCTTTGCTTGCACGGTGGACCCCGGGCTGCGAACGCACCTCTCCACTTTATATATTTGGTGCGTTCCGCAGACCCTAACAGCCGGTTGCTGTAACCTGTGTATGGTCAGCTCAATAGTCCTACAAAACAGTTGTCAAAATCCTGCAGGACCATCATATCAACAGTGTGATAGCGGCAGGGAGTTTTTAGGTAAAATTTAGCTGTTTGTCAGTTTAACACATTCCCTGCTTTGTGGCCAGATTTGAACAATGTTGAACAAATTCTTTAAAAACCTATAGGTTTAACAAATACCCATAATAGAACCCAGTTCAAAGGCTAGATGAGTCCAATGGGTGAAGATTACCTTAAAATTAGCTTTCCTAAATTATAAGCAAATGGACAAACTTTTTGTTTTGCCTCAGGTGGCAGAAAACACACTTCTCTTGGAGATGGAAAGGACAGCTAGAGGGGTTATGGAGGAGGCTGATATTTTTTAGATTTTTGCTATGTGTGCCTAATCTATTTGCTCATAATTTAGGAAAAGTAGCTGGGAAGTAAATGTAATACATATATTTTAAGAAATTATATTTATGTGTGAAAAAAGATTCATAATTTTAATTATTTAGGCTTTAAGACCCAGTTATCAAAAGTGGTGACTGTCAATTTTGATAATTAGGTAAAACAATAGATATGGTAAAAAGTAATCTTTAAGGTAGTGAAAGTAACTCTTTTTTAAGCTTCTTAGTCTGTTATAATTCTATAGTATGTTTCAATTATGAACATCTAAAGATGATGTGTTACAATGTTTTTACTCATAGATAGGGTTGAGCATTCCGATACCGCAAGTATCGGGTATCGGCCGATATTGGCTGTATCGGAATTCCGATTCCGAGTTCCGATATTTTCGTCATATCGGATACCGGAATCGGAATGTCACTGTCACTGTCAGTGTCCGTCGGTCGGGTCTGTCAGGAGTCAGCGGCACTTACCCGGCAGAAGATCTCCGGCAGTCACATCCCGGGCTGCTTAATGGCCGCCATCCTCTTCTCCCCGGCGGTCACATGCAGTATCTCGCGATAACTGCAGTGACTGCTGGGTAATCGCGGCCGTAAAGCAGTCCGATGACGTCACCGCCGGGGAAGCTGGTAAGCAGCTGTGCTGCGCCGGGATGTCAGGCTCTACCTGTCATTCCGATGTAGCAGAGCTGGATCGTCGTGGGACAATCGTTACTATGGACTGCGTCGGACAGGTGGTATACTGTTGGTTTGTTTTTTTTATTTTTTTACAGGAGATCGATGGCGTCGCAGGAATGAGAGAGTAATAAAAAAAATGAAAACTGTGTTGTCTCTTTTATTTCATTAAAAGACTTTTTTCTTGCTGTGTCTTTTTTTTAAACATTTAAAAACTTTGGGATTAATAATTGATCGGTGTCTTATTGACACCTCTCCATTATTAACCGGGCTTATTGTCACCGTGCAATCAACGGTGACAATAACCCCTTATTACCCCGCTTGCCACCGCTACAGGGCAAGTGGGAAGAGCCGGGTAAAGTGCCACAATTGGCACATCTTTTGATGCGCCAAATGTGGGGCTGCTGTAGCCTGGTATTATCAGGCTGTTGAGGGCCAAAATCCATGGGCCTTGACAGTCTTTTAATACCAGGCCGCAGCAGTCTGCATTTTACTTGGCTGGTTAACAAAAATAGGGGGATCCCCACGCCGTTTTTTTTTCGAGGGGATCCCCTATTTTTGTTAACCAGCCAAGCTAAGCAGACTGCTGTGGCCTGGTATTATCAGGCTTGCAAGGTCCATGGATATTGGATCCTTACCAGCCTGAAAAACCAGGCCTCAGCGGTCTGCTTCATCTGGCTGGTTAACAAAAATAGGGGGGACCCCACGCCATTTTTTTTTCGAGGGGATCCCCTATTTTTGTTAATCAGCCAAGATATGCAGACTGCTGTGGCCTGGTATTATCAGGCTGGCAAGGTCCATGGATCTTGGCTCCTTAAGAGCCTGAAAATCCAGGCCTCAGCGGTCTGCTTCATCTGGCTGGTTAACAAAAATAGGGGGGACCCCACGCCATTTTTTTTTCGAGGGGATCCCCTATTTTTGTTAATCAGCCAAGATATGCAGACTGCTGTGGCCTGGTATTATCAGGCTGGCAAGGTCCATGGATCTTGGCTCCTTAACAGCCTGAAAATCCAGGCCTCAGCGGTCTGCTTCATCTGGCTGGTTAACAAAAATAGGGGGGACCCCACGCCATTTTTTTTTCGAAGGGAACCCCTATTTTTGTTAATCAGTTCCCTCTGACGTCACTGATGGTGTCCCTGGCTGACCTGAAGTGAAAGTGGAAAGCAATCTATTAAGCTTTCCACTTCCTCTCCTGTCAGCCAGGAGAGGAGCTCATTCATTTGGGGGTTTACTGTGAGGCTGCAGCATTAGCTGCGGTCCCTGCAGTAAACATTAACCCTTTCTGAAGGATTACACCGTGGGACCTGACTGTGCATCGGATTGGTAAGAATAATTTTGCTTTATTATTTTATTTTTATTACAGGAAATGGTTTTAGCAGGTAAATAAAATATGGTCAAAAACTGTGTGATTATTTCATTAAACTTCTTTTTTATTAAAGTGTGTGTGTTTGATTTTTCTTTCATACAATAGGATTAATAATTGATAGTTGTCTAATTGACAGCTCTCAATTATTAACCTGGCTTAAAGTGACCTTTCAATTGCAAGGTCATTTTAACCCCTTATTAACCCATTCGCCACCGCTACAGGGCAATGGGAATAGACAGGCAAAGTGCCAGAAAGGGCAAATCTAATTAGAGATTTGCCCTTTCTGGGGTGTCTGGGGGCAGATGTTAGTAGCCGGGGGGCCAAAATAATGGTCCCTCTCTGGGCTATTATTATCTGCCCCCACTCACTGGCTTTGTCTGTCTGGTTGCGAAAATAGGGCGGGAGCCCACGCTTTTTTTTCAGCAATTTTACACCTCATATATATATATACATGTCATTGAGTTTGTGACACATATATATATATATATATATATATATATATTTATAGTACATACACTTCTACATAGTATAATAGCCGCTAATTCAATTGCCGGCTTTTGTGAAAATGCAGAACCCGACATAAAATGACACTTGGTGTACATAGGGTTAACCATGTCCTTTGCTATCTGATTTGCACAAACAATTAAATCAGTCTATGTGTGCAAAATTTCACACCTGTAGGGGTTAATTAAAGGTGTAAATTCGTAGCAAAAAAGTCCGTTTTTTTTACAACGAATTTACACCTTTAATTCACCCCTACAGGTGTGAAATTTTGCAAACATAGACTGATTCAATTGTTTGTGCAAATCAGATAGCAAAGGACATGAAAAGACATGGTTAACCCTATGTACACCAAGTGTCATTTCATGTCGGGTCACCCGACATGAAATGACACTTGGTGTACATAGGGTTAACCATGTCTTTTCATGTCCTTTGCTATCTGATTTGCACAAACAATTAAATCAGTCTATGTGTGCAAAATTTCACACCTGTAGGGGTTAATTAAAGGTGTAAATTCGTAGCAAAAAGTCCGTTTTTTTTACAACGAATTTACACCTTTAATTAACCCCTACAGGTGTGAAATTTTGCACACATAGACTGATTTAATTGTTTGTGCAAATCAGATAGCAAAGGACATGAAAAGACATGGTTAACCCTATGTACACCAAGTGTCATTTCATGTCGGGTGCTTCTGTCTTTTCACAGAAGCCGGCTTTACCCGGCAATTGAATCAGAGGATATTTTACTATGTAGAAGTGTATAAACTATACATATATGTATATATATATGTCACAATGACATGTATATATATATATATGTATTCTATGTGTGTGTATTTAGTGTTTACAAGGAAAGAATGGGGTTTTTTTAGTTACGATATTTTGTTCCCATAGACTTACATGGGACTTCCGGTATCGGTATCGGGTATCGCCGATATTTTAATGGTATCGGCGATACCATTCCGATTCCGATACTTTTGGATATCGGAAAGTATCGCTCAACTCTACTCATAGATTATTATTGTGTTATTGAATGTGCTATGTCTGACAGCTGTTGTGTTCATAAGTTGCAGGTACATTTTTATGTGCTTGTCAAGGACGTGTAAAAAAAATAGTGTACAAGGAGTAGTAAATAACCAACAATTATTACTTCTTTTATAAATCACCTATGATTCCATGCCGCTACTCCGGTAATGCCATCAGCCTCTGTTACGTGGCCTGCAGTGATTATCTTCTGTATGCAGAAGTCATATGTACATTTTAAGCTGTGTAGGATTTTAAGATATGGAAACAGAGGACAGAGTAGTTAAAATTATTACTTACCTTGTAAATCCACAATTAAATTTGAGCATCACCGGCCCAGTTGTCCTGCTGGTCCTTGTTAAAATGGACTGCAGCAATTTTGTCCCAACAATACCCTCGGGACAGATATTACTAGTCAATGGCCAATGCAGTCATGTACCATATTATCATCAATGGTGAAATTAGTGAATTCCGGTTGCTGTAACCTGTGTATGGTCAGCTCAAAAGTCCTACAAAACAGTTGTCAAAATCCTGCAGGACCATCATATCAACAGTGTGATAGCGGCAGGGAGTTTTTAGGTAAAATCTAGCTGTTTGTCAGTTTAACACATTCCCTGCTTTGTGGCCAGATTTGAACAATATTGAACAAATTCTTTAACCCCTTACTGCCATCGGACGTACTATCCCGTCCATGGTACCTGGGCCCGTATGACCGGGGATGGGATAGTACGTCCAGCCCTTTAATGCGACATTGCGACTTAAGTCGCAATGATCGCATTAAAATTCCGACGCCATCTTACCTCAGGAGAGATGGCGCCGGCATCCCGGGGTCTGTCACCGCCCACCCTCACTCCCGATCGCTGTGATTGGCTGTTCAATTCTGAACAGCCAATCGCAGCCTTTCTCACTGTTTCAGCCAATCCGATGGGCTGAAACAGTGAGATCCCAGGCTAGAATCGAGTACCGATGTACTCGATTCTAGGCCTGGGCATAGAAAGGAGCAGACCCCCCTGGATTGGCGCGATCGCCGATCACATCGATCGCGCCAATCGCAGGGCACAGCCGCGGTGTATCCGCGCTGTGCCCTGCCTGTACCTGCCTGGATCGGTGCAGTAATAGCACCGATCCTAGGCCGGAGCCTAGGACAGGCCCAGTAGGGCCTGCAGCTGCTGATTGGCGCGATCGATGTCATCGACGATCGCGCCAATCACAGGGCACAGCAGCGGTGTGACCGCTCTGTGCCCTGCTTCCTGACCTGCCGGTGACCTGCCTAGGAATCGGAGCAGTGAGCTCCGATTACTAGGCCGGTGCCTAGCAACTGGCAAAACAAGGGTCTCCTCTGATTGGTGGGATCGATGTGATCATCGATCCCACCAATGACAGGTCACAGCAGCGATGTGACCGCTCTGTGACCTGTCTGCAAACTGGATCTGACCTGTCTGACCGCACTGCAGGGGTCCTCACACTTGCTGAGGATTCCTGCAGTGCGGTTACACGCCAGATCTCCTCCTGTGCTGGGCCTTGTGGTGCCACAGTAGCCTGTGACACCACAACTCCTGCTGAAGAAAGAAGAGAGAAGAAAGAAGAGAGAAGAAAGAAGAGAGAAGAAAGAAGAGAGACTACAAACGTGAGTTTTTGAGCCCCGATCCCTGCCCGATCCACCCCAATCCCCCCATTTCCCCTCCCCCCTTCCCTTTCCCCCTCTTTTTACCCCCCCTTTGCACACATTTAGCAGCCGCCGAGCGTTGATTGGTGACGCAGTTCACCGATCAACACTCGTGCTCGTTTTTCTTTTGCACCCCCCTCCGTGCGCACTTCCAGCAGCCGCGGAACTTTGATAAGTGACACCAGTCACTTATCAGAGCTCGTTCCTGCAGTTTTTTGTTTTTTTTTTCACTCCCCTTTCCGCCACTCCTGTGCGCACTTCCAGCAGCCACGGAACTTTGATAAGTGACACCAGTCACTTATCAGAGCTCGTTCCTGCAGGTTTTTTTTTTTTCACCCCACTTTCCGCCACTCCCGTGCGCACATCTAGCAGCCGCGGAACTTTGATAAGTGACACCAGTCACTTATCAGAGCTCGTTCCTGCAGTTTTTTTTTTTTCACACCACTTTCCGCCACTCCCGTGCGCACATCTAGCAGCCGTGGAACTTTAATAAGTGACACCGGTCACTTATCAGAGCTCGTTCCTGCCGTTTTGTTTTTTTTTTTTCACTCCCCTTTCCGCCACTCCTGTGCGCACTTCCAGCAGCCGCGGAACTTTGATAAGTGACACCAGTCACTTATCAGAGCTCGTTCCTGCAGTTTTTTTTTTTTCACTCCCCTTTCTGCCACTCCTGTGCGCACATCCAGCAGCTGCGGAACTTTGATAAGTGACACCAGTCACTTATCAGAGCTCGTTCCTGCAGTTTTTTTTTTTTCACCCCACTTTCCGCCACTCCCGTGCGCACATCTAGCAGCCGCGGAACTTTGATAAGTGACACCGGTCACTTATCAGAGCTCGTTCCTGCCGTTTTTTTTTTTTTTTTCACTCCCCTTTCCGCCACTCCTGTGCGCACATCTAGCAGCCGCGGAACTTTGATAAGTGACACCGGTCACTTATCAGAGCTCGTTCCTGCATTTTTTTTTTCACTCCCCTTTCCGCCACTCCTGTGCGCACATCCAGCAGCCGCAGAACTTTGATAAGTGACACCAGTCACTTATCAGAGCTCGTTCCTGCATTTTTTTTTTCACTCCCCTTTCCGCCACTCCTGTGCGCACATCCAGCAGCCGCGGAACTTTGATAAGTGACACCAGTCACTTATCAGAGTTCGTTCCTGCAGTTTTTTTTTTTTCACTCCACTTTCCGCCACTCCCGTGCGCACATCTAGCAGCCGCGGAACTTTGATAAGTGACAACGGTCACTTATCAGAGCTCGTTCCTGCCGTTTTTGTTTTTTTTTTCACTTCCCTTTCCGCCACTCCTGTGCGCACATCCGGCAGCCGCGGAACTTTGATAAGTGACACCGGTCACTTATCAGAGCTCGTTCCTGCCGTTTTTTTTTTTTTTCACTTCCCTTTCCGCCACTCCTGTGCGCACATCCGGCAGCCGCGGAACTTTGATAAGTGACACCGGTCACTTATCAGAGCTCGTTCCTGCCGGTTTTTTTTTTTTTTCACTTCCCTTTCCGCCACTCCTGTGCGCACATCCGGCAGCTGCGGAACTTTGATAAGTGACACCGGTCACTTATCAGAGCTCGTGCCTGCTGGTTTAGACTTTTTTTCCCAGGCATTTTTTTCCCTATTCTCTTTCTTTTCTTTTAGCTTTTTCCTTTCAGCATAGTTTGCACCAACCACTATCCCCCCCACACACACACACAGTTATAAATAAAGTTCACACAAAGCACCACATTCACAAAAAAAATGTCCCGCTCGTCACGTTCTTCCCAACAGCGCTATTCAGTGGAAGAGGCATACGCTTTACTTGCCTCCGACACTGATAGCGAGGGAGAGGATCCCACATTTCTTTACTTTTCAGATTCTTCATCCTCTTCTTCTTCTTCCTCCTCTTCCTCATCTTCCTCCTCGGGTCCTGCGGAACCGCCACGCAGACGCCCCAGGACAGAAGATGAGGCAGCGCCCACCCCTGAAAATGAACCAGCGCACCCCTCTTCGGACCCCATATGGACCCCGCCCCCCGAAAATTACGAGCCACTGATTCCTGATTTTGTGGCAGAATCAGGAATCAAGTTTGACACCACGGGCCTCAGAGAAATAGACTTTTTCAAAGTCTTTTTCTCTGAGGATTTTATTAACCTTGTGGTGGAGCAAACTAATTTGTACGCTCTGCAATTTTTGGCGCAAAACCCAGTGTCATCATTTTCCAACTGGTCTCCTGTAGACGCAGGTGAAATGATGCAGTTTTGGGGCCTGGTCCTCCATATGGGGATCCTGAAGAAGCCAGAACTTCTGCAATATTGGAGTGTTGATATTTTATACAACACTCCACTGTTCCGAATGGTCATGGCTCGGACGCGTTTTGAGGCCATCCACAAATTCCTGCATTATAATGATAATGCACAGTGTCCCCCACAAAATGACCCCAACTTTGACCGTCTGTTCAAAGTTCGGCCGGTCATCGAACACTTCAGCAAAAAGTTTGCTGAAGTGTACGTGCCCCAAAGGGACATCTGCGTGGATGAGTCCTTGGTTCATTTTAAGGGACGGCTCAGATTCCGCCAGTACCTGCCCAGCAAGAGGGCAAGGTACGGAATTAAACTCTACAAGCTGTGCGAGAGTACCTCAGGGTACACGCACAGCTTTAGAGTTTATGAAGGAAAGGACACCAGGATTGAACCCTCTGAGTGTCCCCCCGTCCTGGGAGTGAGTGGGAAAATTGTGTGGGATTTGGTGCACCCACTGCTGGATCAAGGTTATCACCTTTACACCGATAACTTTTATTCCAGCGTCCCACTCTACAAATCCCTCTCTGCGCGAGGTACCGCAGCTTGCGGTACCATCCGCAAAAATCAGAGAGGCCTCCCGAAGACGCTACTTGGGCAGATGCTCAGAAAGGGTGAGAGCAGAGCCCAATGTAGCGACCACCTGTTGGTGGTCAAGTACAAGGACAAGAGGGATGTCCTTCTCTTGACCACCATACATGGTGATGGCAGCGCCCTCAGCACTGTACGGGGTACCTCTACACAGGTCCGCAAACCGGACTGTGTACTGGGGTACAATAAATACATGGGGGGTGTTGATCTCTCTGATCAACTCCTCCAACCGTACAGTGCTTTGAGAAAGGCCAAGGTGTGGTACAAGAAGCTGTCCATGCACATCGTCCAAATGGCAATGCTCAACGCTTTCCTGCTGTCACGATGTGCACGCAACAGCGATACGACGTACCTTCAGTTCCAGGAGGTAGTGGTTAAGGCCCTGATGTTTGGCGCTCAGGAAACAGCGGGCCCCAGTACTTCTGGAACTGAAGGTGCTCGTATCATACCAGGTCAGCATTTCCCGGGGGTGGTCCCGCCAACTGGAAGCAAAGGTAAGCCGCAAAAAAGGTGCCGAGTGTGTTACAAAAGGGGAATACGCAAGGACACCACTTACCAATGCGACACCTGCCCCGAAAAACCTGGCCTGTGTATGAAGGATTGTTTCAAATTGTACCACACCTCAATGCACTACTAATTTACTTTACAGGAAAGATTAGTTCCAGAAGGGGGGCACATTTAGAAAAGTTCCTTGGGAGTCTACTTTCCAAAATTATGTCACTTGTGGTTTTTTTTTACTGTTTAGGCATATCAGGAGCTCTGCAAACGGAACATGACGCCCGCAGACCATTCCATCAGTCTGCATTCCAAAACGTCACGACTTCCCTTCTGAGCCCCGACTTGTGCCCAAACAGTTTTTTCCCACATATGGGGCACCAGTGTACTCAGGACAAATTGGACAACAATTTTTGGTGTCCAATTTCTCCTCTTACCCTTGGGAAAATAAAAAATTGGGGACTAAAACATCATTTTTGTGAGGATAAAAGTAGGATTTTTTATTTTTACACCTGGGCATTATAAACTTTAGTGAAACACTTCGGGGTTCAAAATGCTCACCACACACCTAGGTAAGTTCCTTAGGGGTCTAGTTTCCAAAATGGGGTCACTTGTGGGGGTTTCCACTGTTTAGGCACATGAGGGGCTCTGCTAACGGAACATGACGCCCGCAGACCATTCCATCAAAGTCTGCATTCCAAAACGTCACTGCTTCCCTTCTGCGCCCTGCCATGCGCCCAAACAGTGGTTCCCCCCAACATATGGGGTATCAGTGTACTCAGGACAAATTGGACAACAACTTTTGTGGTCCAATTTCTCCTGTTACCCTTGGGAAAATAAAAAATTGGGGACTAAAACATCATATTTGTGGAAATTTTTTTTTTTTTTTATTCACGCCAGGGCATTATAAACTTTAGTGAAACACTTGGGGGTTCAAAATGCTCACCACACACCTAGATAAGTTCATTAGGGGGTCTAGTTTCCAAAATGGGGTCACTTGTGGGGGTTTCCACTGTTTAGGCACATGAGGGGCTCTGCTAACGGAACATGACGCCCGCAGACCATTCCATCAAAGTCTGCATTCCAAAACGTCACTGCTTCCCTTCTGCGCCCTGCCATGCGCCCAAACAGTGGTTCCCCCCAACATATGGGGTATCAGCGTACTCAGGACAAATTGGACAACAACTTTTGTGGTCCAAGTTCCCCTGTTACCCTTGGGAAAATAAAAAATTGGGGACTAAAACATCATATTTGTGGAAATTTTTTTTTTTTTTTATTCACGCCAGGGCATTATAAACTTTAGTGAAACACTTGGGGGTTCAAAGTGCTCACCACACACCTAGATAAGTTCCTTAGGGGGTCTAGTTTCCAAAATGGGGTCACATGTGGGGGGTTTCCACTGTTTAGGCACATCAGG
The DNA here is from genome assembly GCA_033576555.1 of Oophaga sylvatica. NCBI lineage: Eukaryota > Metazoa > Chordata > Amphibia > Anura > Dendrobatidae > Oophaga > Oophaga sylvatica. Next base: position 36,269 of record JARQOD010003943.1, on the reverse strand, counting down.
GGCTCTGCTAACGGAACATGACGCCCGCAGACCATTCCATCAAAGTCTGCATTCCAAAACGTCACTGCTTCCCTTCCGAGCCCTGCCGTGTGCCCAAACAGTGTATCCCCCCAACATATGGGGTATCAGCGTACTCAGGACAAATTGGACAACCACTTTTGGGGTCCAATTTCTCCTCTTACCCTTGGGAAAATAAAAAATTGGGGACTAAAACATCACTTTTGTGGAAAAAAAATATATTTTTTTTTTCACGCCAGGGCATTATAAACGTTAGTGAAACACTTGGGGGTTCAAAGTGCTCACCACACACCTAGATAAGTTCCTTAGGGGGTCTAGTTTCCAAAATGGGGTCACATGTGGGGGTTTCCACTGTTTAGGCACATCAGGGGCCCTCCAAACGCGACATGGCGTCCGTTCGCAATTCCAGCCAATTTTGGTTTGGAAAAGTCAAACGGCGCTCCTTCCCTTTCAAGCCCTGCCGTGCATCCAAACAGTGGTTCCCCCCCACATATGGGGTATCAGCGTACTCAGGACATGTTGGACAACAACTTTTGTGGTCCAATTTCTCCTCTTACCCTGGGGAAAATAAAAAATTGGGGACTAAAACATCATGCTTGTGGAAAAAATATGATTTTTTTTCTTCACGGCTCTACATTACAAACTTGCGTGAAGCACTTGAGGGTTCAAAGTGCTCACCACACATCTAGATAAGTTCCTTAGGGGGTCTAGTTTCCAAAATGGGGTCACATGTGGGGGGTTTCCACATGTTTAGGCACATCAGGGGCCCTCCAAACGCGACATGGCGTCCGTTCGCAATTCCAGCCAATTTTGGTTTGGAAAAGTCAAACGACGCTCCTTCCCTTTCGAGCCCTGCCGTGCGCCCAAACAGTGGTTCCCCCCACATATGGGTATCAGCGTACTCAGGACATGTTGGACAACAACTTTTGTGGTCCAATTTCTCCTCTTACCCTTGGGAAAATAAAAATTTGGGGACTAAAACATCATGTTTGTGGAAAAAATATGATTTTTTTTCTTCACGGCTCTACATTACAAACTGCGTGAAGCACTTGAGGGTTCAAAGTGCTCACCACACATCTAGATAAGTTTCTTAGGGGGTCTAGTTTCCAAAATGGGGTCACATGTGGGGGGTTTCCACTGTTTAGGCACATCAGGGGCCCTCCAAACGCGACATGGCGTCCGTTCGCAATTCCAGCCAATTTTGGTTTGGAAAAGTCAAACTGTGCTCCTTCCCTTTCGAGCCCTGCCGTGCGCCCAAACAGTGGTTCCCCCCACATATGGGGTATCAGCGTACTCAGGACATGTTGGACAACAACTTTTGTGGTCCAATTTCTCCTCTTACCCTTGGAAAAATAAAAATTTGGGGACTAAAACATCATGTTTGTGGAAAAAATATGATTTTTTTTCTTCACGGCTCTACATTACAAACTTGCGTGAAGCACTTGAGGGTTCAAAGTGCTCACCACACATCTAGATAAGTTCCTTAGGGGGTCTAGTTTCCAAAATGGGGTCACATGTGGGGGGTTTCCACTGTTTAGGCACATCAGGGGCCCTCCAAACGCGACATGGCGTCCGTTCGCAATTCCAGCCAATTTTGGTTTGGAAAAGTCAAACGACGCTCCTTCCCTTTCGAGCCCTGCCGTGCGCCCAAACAGTGGTTCCCCCCACATATGGGGTATCAGCGTACTCAGGACATGTTGGACAACAACTTTTGTGGTCCAATTTCTCCTCTTACCCTTGGGAAAATAAAAATTTGGGGACTAAAACATCATGTTTGTGGAAAAAATATGATTTTTTTTCTTCACGGCTCTACATTACAAACTTGCGTGAAGCACTTGAGGGTTCAAAGTGCTCACCACACATCTAGATAAGTTCCTTAGGGGGTCTAGTTTCCAAAATGGGGTCACATGTGGGGGGTTTCCACTGTTTAGGCACATCAGGGGCCCTCCAAACGCGACATGGCGTCCGTTCGCAATTCCAGCCAATTTTGGTTTGGAAAAGTCAAACGGCGCTCCTTCCCTTTCAAGCCCTGCCGTGCGCCCAAACAGTGGTTCCCCCCACATATGGGGTATCAGCGTACTCAGGATAAGTTGGACAACAACTTTTGTGGTTCAATTTCTCCTCTTACCCTTGGGAAAATAAAAATTTGGGGACTAAAACATCATGCTTGTGGAAAAAAATATGATTTTTTTTCTTCACGGCTCTACATTACAAACTTGCGTGAAGCACTTGAGGGTTCAAACTACTCACCACACATCTAGATAAGTTCCTTAGGGGGTCTAGTTTCCAAAATGGGGTCACGTGTGGGGGGTTTCCACTGTTTAGGCACATCGGGGCCTCTCCAAACGCGACATGGCGTCCGTTCTCAATTCCAGCCAATTTTGGTTTGGAAAAGTCAAACTGCGCTCCTTCCATTCCGAGCTCTGCCGTGTGCCCAAACAGTGGTTTTCCCTCACATATGGGGTATCGGCGTACTCAGGAGAAATTGCACAACAACTTTATCAGTCCTTTTTCTCCTTTTTCCCTTGTGAAAATAAAAAAAATGTTTGTAAAAGATCATTTTTGTGACTAAAAAGTAAAATGTTAATTTTTTCCTTCCATGTTGCTTCAGCTCCTGTGAAGCACCTGAAGGGTTAATAAACTTCTTGAATGTGGTTTTGAGTACCTTGAGGGGTGTAGTTTTTAGAATGGTGTCACTTTTGGGTATTTTCTGCTATATAGACCCCTCAAAGTGACTTCAAATATGAGGTGGTCCCGAAAAAAAATGGCTTTGTAAATTTTGTTGTAAAAATGAGAAATCGCTGGTCAACTTTTAACCCTTATAATTTCCTAACAAAAAAAAAATTTGTTTCCAAAATTGTGCTGATGTATAGTAGACATGTGGGAAATGTTATTTCTTAACTATTTTGTGTGACATATTTCTCTGTTTTAAGGGAATAAAAATTCAAAGTTTGAAAATTGCAAAATTTTCAAAATTTTTGCCCAATTTGCGTTTTTTTCATAAATAAATGCAAGTTATATGGAAGACATTTTACCACTATCATGAAGTACAATATGTCACGAGAAAACAATCTCAGAATCGCGAAGATCCGTTGAAGCGTTCCAGAGTTATAACCTCATAAAGAGACAGTGGTCAGAATTGTAAAAATTGGCCCGGTCATTAACGTGCAAACCACCCTTGGGGGTGAAGGGGTTAAAAACCTATAGGCAGGGAGTTTTTAGGTAAAATTTAGCTGTTTGTCAGTTTAACACATTCCCTGCTTTGTGGCCAGATTTGAACAATGTTGAACAAATTCTTTAAAAACCTATAGGTTTAACAAATACCCATAATAGTACCCAGTTCAAACACACTTCTCTTGGAGATGGAAAGGACAGCTAGAGGGGTTATGGAGGAGGCTGATATTTTTTAGATTTTTGCTATGTGTGCCTAATCTATTTGCTCATAATTTAGGAAAAGTAGCTGGGAAGTAAATGTAATACATATATTTTAAGAAATTATAGTTATGTGTGAAAAAAAGATTCATAATTTTAATTATTTAGGCTTTAAGACCCAATTATCAAAAGTGGTGACTGTCAATTTTGATAATTAGGTAAAATAATAGAGATGGTAAAAAGTAATCTTTAAGGTAGTGGAAGTAACTCTTTTTTAAGATACTTAGTCTGTAATAATTCTATAGTATGTTTTAATTATGAACATCTAAAGATGATGTGTTACAATGTTTTTACTCATAGATTATTATTGTGTTATTGAATGTGCTATGTCTGACAGCTGTTGTGTTCATAAGTTGTAGGTACATTTTTATGTGCTTGTCAAGGACTTGTAAAAAAAATAGTGTACAAGGAGTAGTAAATAACCAACAATTATTACTTCTCTTATAAATCACCTATGATTCCATGCCGCTACTCCGGTAATGCCATCAGCCTCTGTTATGTGGCCTGCAGTGATTATCTTCTGTATGCAGAAGTCATATGTACATTTTAAGCTGTGTAGGATTTTAAGATATGGAAACAGAGGACAGAGTAGTTAAAATTATTACTTACCTTTGTAAATCCACAATTAAATTTGAGCATCACCGGCCCAGTTGTCCTGCTGGTCCTTGTTAAAATGGACTGCAGCAATTTTGTCCCAACAATACCCTCGGGACAGATATTGCTAGTCAATGGCCAATACAGTCATGTACCATATTATCATCAATGGTGAAGTCAGTGATTTCCGGTTGCTGTAACCTGTGTATGGTCAGCTCAAAAGTCCTACAAAACAGTTGTCAAAATCCTGCAGGACCATCATATCAACAGTGTGATAGCGGCAGGGAGTTTTTAGGTAAAATATAGCTGTTTGTCAGTTTAACACATTCCCTGCTTTGTGGCCAGATTTGAACAATGTTGATCAAATTCTTTAAAAACCTATAGGTTTAACAAATACCCATAATAGTACCCAGTTCAAAGGCTAGATGAGTCCAATGGGTGAAGATTACCTTAAAATTAGCATTCCTAAATTATAAGCAAATGGACTAACATTTTGTTTTGCCTCAGGTGGCAGAAAACACACTTCTCTTGGAGATGGAAAGGACAGCTAGAGAGGTTATGGAGGAGGCTGATTTTTTTTAGATTTTTGCTATGTGTGCCTAATCTATTTGCTCATAATTTAGGAAAAGTAGCTGGGAAGTAAGTGTAATACATATATTTTAAGAAATTTTAGTTATGTATGAAAAAAAGATTCATAATTTTAATTATTTAGGCTTTAAGACCCAATTATCAAAAGTGGTGACTGTCAATTTTGATAATTAGGTAAAATAATAGAGATGGTAAAAAGTAATCTTTAAGGTAGTGGAAGTAACTCTTTTTTAAGCTACTTAGCCTGTTATAATTCTTTAGTATGTTTTAATTATGAACATCTAAAGATGATGTGTTACAATGTTTTTACTCATAGATTATTATTGTGTTATTGAATGTGCTATGTCTGACAGCTGTTGTGTTCATAAGTTGTAGGTACATTTTTATGTGCTTGTCAAGGACTTGTAAAAAAATAGTGTACAAGGAGTAGTAAATAACCAACAATTATTACTTCTCTTATAAATCACCTATGATTCCATGCCGCTACTCCGGTAATGCCTCAGCCTCTGTTGCGTGGCCTGCAGTGATTATCTTCTGTATGCAGAAGTCATATGTACATTTTAAGCTGTGTAGGATTTTAAGATATGGAAACAGAGGACAGAGTAGTTAAAATTATTACTTACCTTGTAAATCCACAATTAAATTTGAGCATCACCGGCCCAGTTGTCCTGCTGGTCCTTGTTAAAATGGACTGCAGCAATTTTGTCTCAACAATACCCTCGGGACAGATATTACTAGTCAATGGCCAATGCAGTCATCTACCATATTATCATCAATGGTGAAATCAGTGATTTCCGGTTGCTGTAACCTGTGTATGGTCAGCTCAAAAGTCCTACAAAACAGTTGTCAAAATCCTGCAGGACCATCATATCAACAGTGTGATAGCGGCAGGGAGTTTTTAGGTAAAATCTAGCTGTTTGTCAGTTTAACACATTCCCTGCTTTGTGGCCAGATTTGAACAATGTTGAACAAATTCTTTAAAAACCTATAGGTTTAACAAATACCCATAATAGTACCCAGTTCAAAGGCTAGATGAGTCCAATGGGTGAAAATTACCTTAAAATTAGAATTCCTAAATTATAAGCAAATGGACTAACATTTTGTTTTGCCTCAGGTGGCAGAAAACACACTTCTCTTGGAGATGGAAAGGACAGCTAGAGGGGTTATGGAGGAGGCTGATATTTTTTAGATTTTTGCTATGTGTGCCTAATCTATTTGCTCATAATTTAGGAAATGTAGCTGGGAAGTAAATGTAATACATATATTTTAAGAAATTATAGTTATGTGTGAAAAAAAGATTCATAATTTTAATTATTTAGGCTTTAAGACCCAATTATCAAAAGTGGTGACTGTCAATTTTGATAATTAGGTAAAATAATAGAGATGGTAAAAAGTAATCTTTAAGGTAGTGGAAGTAACTCTTTTTTAAGCTACTTGGTCTGTTATAATTCTATAATATGTTTTAATTATGAACATCTAAAGATTATGTGTTACAATGTTTTTACTCATAGATTATTATTGTGTTATTGAATGTGCTATGTCTGACAGCTGTTGTGTTCATAAGTTGTAGGTACATTTTTATGTGCTTGTCAAGGACTTGTAAAAAAAAATAGTGTACAAGGAGTAGTAAATAACCAACAATTATTACTTCTCTTATAAATCACCTATGATTCCATGCCGCTACTCCGGTAATGCCATCAGCCTCTGTTACGTGGCCTGCAGTGATTATCTTCTGTATGCAGAAGTCATATGTACATTTTAAGCTGTGTAGGATTTTAAGATATTGAAACAGAGGACAGAGTAGTTAAAATTATTACTTACCTTGTAAATCCACAATTAAATTTGAGCATCACCGGCCCAGTTGTCCTGCTGGTCCTTGTTAAAATGGACTGCAGCAATTTTGTCCCAACAATACCCTCGGGACAGATATTGCTAGTCAATGGCCAATGCAGTCATGTACCATATTATCATCAATGGTGAAGTCAGGGATTGCCGGTTGCTGTAACCTGTGTGTATGGTCAGCTCAAAAGTCCTACAAAACAGTTGTCAAAATCCTGCAGGACCATCATATCAACAGTGTGATAGCGGCAGGGAGTTTTTAGGTAAAATTTAGCTGTTTGTCAGTTTAACACATTCCCTGCTTTGTGGCCAGATTTGAACAATGTTGAACAAATTCTTTAAAAACCTATAGGTTTAACAAATACCCATAATAGTACCCAGTTCAAAGGCTAGATGAGTCCAATGGGTGAAGATTACCTTAAAATTAGCATTCCTAAATTATAAGCAAATGGACTAACATTTTGTTTTGCCTCAGGTGGCAGAAAACACACTTCTCTTGGAGATGGAAAGGACAGCTAGAGGGGTTATGGAGGAGGCTGATATTTTTTAGATTTTTGCTATGTGTGCCTAATCTATTTGCTCATAATTTAGGAAAAGTAGCTGGGAAGTAAATGTAATACATATTGTTATGTTTCGGTAGCTGAGGAGTGCAGGTAAAAAAGGCAATACACCAGAGCAGTTGGAATCTATGAGATTGCAGTACCCTGACTAACCACCACAACTAGAGGCAGCCGTGGAGCGTTCCTACGTTGGTCCTAGACGCCTCGTCACAGCCTGAGAAACTAACTATACCTAAAGATAGAAAGAGGAAAGCTATCTGCCCCGGAGCAGAACCCCAAAGATAATAGAAAGCCCCCAAACAAGTAATGGCGGTTAGACAAGAAGAAATACTGACACAGAAAGAAAATAGTATGAGCAAACGCTGGGGCCCAAACTAACTAAATAGAAAAGGATAGGAAGGGTACTTACTGCAATCCCAGAAAACCCTGAAAAGCACCAACTCTACTAATTTCAAAAACACCTGAGATCACACGACCTCTACCACCTAAATTAGTTCTCTGGTGTAACAAAATCAAAACAGCAGCCACTGAAAAAACTGGAAAAAGCAAAAGTACAAACATCAGTGGCTGAACTAAACTGAGAGGGCAAAAGCCCCCGGAGGGGACCCTGAAGGCCCCCACAGAAGTGCAGGACAAAATGCAAAAATATAGCACAAAAACAAAAAGAAGAAAATGTCTTATCTGTTAGCAGGAGATGCAGACACGACACAGCAGGCTACAAGGGAAACAGGAATGAAGGATTCAGACCAGAACAATTGATCACCGGCAACCCTGATGGGAAGGTGACTCCCTTATATAAGACCAGTCAGTAACACCTGATTCCCAGTCCTCACAATCTTCACTGGACAGACCAGCACCGCTTGTAACCACCAGAGGAAGCCTCTGCTCAGAACTCATCTCAAACCCATTCACAACAGTACCCCCCCCTTGAGGAGGGGTCACCGAACCCTCATTTGAGCAACCAGGTCGGTCAGGATGAGTTCTATGATACGCACGGATAAGTCTCCTAGCATGGATGTCCGAAGCAAACACCCAAGAATTGTCTTCCTGACCATAACCTCTCCATTTAACCAAATACTGGAGTTTCCGTCTAGAAAAACGAGAATCTAATATTTTCTCAACCACATACTCCAGATTGCCCTCAACCAAAACAGGGTCAGGAGGCACAGCAGCAGGAACCACTGGCTCAACAAACCTCTTCAACAAGGACTTGTGGAACACGTTATGGATCTTAAATGTCCCTGGAAGAAGCAAACGAAAAGAAACAGGATTAATAATCTCCATGATCTTATAAGGTCCAATGAACCTAGGCTTAAATTTAGGAGATGCTACTCTCATAGGAATATTCTTTGAGGACAACCAGACCAAGTCCCCCACTTTAAACCGAGGACCATCAGTCCTATGCCGGTTAGCAAACCGCTGGGCCTTCTCCTGAGAGAGGGACAACCTCTCCACTACCTGGTCCCAAATCTGTTGCATACGCTCCACAACAGAGTCAACACCTGGACAGACAGAAGCCTCCGTCTGTCCTGAAGAAAATCGAGGGTGAAACCCAGAATTACAGAAAAACGGAGACATCAAAGTGGCAGAGCTAGCCCTATTATTAAGAGCAAACTCAGCCAAAGGCAAAAAAGAGACCCAGTCATCCTGATCAGCAGACACAAAGCATCTTAGATAAGTCTCCAATGTCTGGTTTGTTCTCTCAGTTTGACCATTGGTCTGAGGATGAAATGCCGAGGAGAAAGACAATTGAACACCCAGTTTAGAACAAAAAGTCCTCCAAAATCTGGAAACAAACTGGACTCCTCTGTCAGACACAATGTTCTCAGGAATGCCGTGTAAACGAACCACGTGCTGAAGGAACAACGGCACCAATTCAGAGGAGGAAGGCAACTTAGGTAATGACACAAGATGTATCATTTTGGAAAACCTATCACAAATTACCCAGATGGTGGTCATTCTCTGAGAAACAGGAAGGTCGGAAATGAAATCCATAGAGATATGGGTCCATGGTCTCTTGGGCACAGGCAATGGCATCAACAAACCACTAGAGCGAGAGCAAGGCTTGTAGCGAGAGCAAGTCCCGCAGGACTGCACAAATTCCCTGACATCACGAGACAAGGTAGGCCACCAAAAGGACCGACTAACCAAGTCTCTGGTACCAAAAATTCCGGGATGCCCAGCCAATGCGGAACAATGAATCTCAGACATCACACTCTTTTTCCACTGGTCTGGGACAAACAATTTTCCAACAGGGCAGCACTCGGGCCTATCCTCCTGACACCCCTCCAGAGCAAGTCTCAAATTGGGCGAGATGGCGGAAAGAACTACACCCTCTTTCAAAATAACAGAAGGATCAGATAACTCAGGAGAGTCCGCAAGGAAGCTCCTCGAGAGGGCATCCGCCTTAACATTCTTAGTGCCAGGAAGAAAGGAAACCACAAAATTAAAACGTGTGAAAAACAAGGCCCACCTGGCCTGTCTAGGATTGAGTCGCTTGGCAGATTCCAGATAGACCAGATTCTTATGGTCCGTAAGGACCACCACCTGATGTTTGGCTCCCTCCAGCCAATGTCTCCACTCTTCAAAAGCCCACTTCATGGCCAATAACTCCCGATTACTCACGTCATAATTACGTTCAGTAGGAGAAAATTTTCGAGAGAAAAAGGCACAAGGGTTTCTTTTAGAGGTCTCTGGATCTTTTTGGGACAAAACGGCACCTGCCCCAATTTCAGAGGCATCAACCTCCACCTGAAATGGCAGAGAAACATCAGGCTGCCGTAGAACAGGAGCAGAAGTGAATCTCTGCTTAAGTTCCTGAAATGCAGAGACTGCCTCAGGAGGCCAATTCACCACATCAGAACCCTTTCTGGTCAAATCAGTTAATGGTTTAACAATAACCGAGAAATTACCAATAAATTTACGATAAAAATTGGCAAAACCCAAAAATCTCTGAAGAGCCTTTAATGAAGTAGGTTGGACCCAATCACAGATGGCCTGAACCTTGACCGGGTCCATTTCAATAACAGATGGGGACAAAATGAATCCCAGAAATGAGATCCTCTGTACGCCAAAAAGACACTTTGATCCCTTCACATACAGAGCATTCTCTCTCAAAATCTGGAATACAGTTCGAACATGTTTCACATGAGAGTCCCAGTCATTAGAAAAAATCAAGATATCATCCAAATAAACAATCAGAAATTTGTCCACAAAATCCCTGAAAATGTCATTCATGAAGGACTGGAAGACGGAAGGAGCATTAGTGAGCCCAAAGGGCATCACTAGGTACTCAATATGCCCTTCAGGGGCATTGAATGCCGTCTTCCATTCATCCCTGTGCTTAATGCGAATAAGGTTATACGCCCCCCTGAGGTCAAGCTTGGTAAACCAAGTAGCGTTTTTCACCCTGGAAAACAGGTCAGAAATCAAGGGTAACGGGTATTGATATTTCACAGTAATATTGTTCAAGAGACAATAATCAATACACGGCCTTAATGAACCATCTTTTTTGGCCACAAAGAAAAAACCGGCACCTAAGGGTGAAGAGGATGGTCTGATATGACCCTTCTCCAATGATTCCTTGATATAAGACCGCATAGCGTCATGTTCAGGTACAGACAAGTTAAAAAGGCGACCTTTAGGGAATTTACTACCCGGCACTAATTCAATAGCGCAGTCATAGCTCCTATGGGGAGGCAACGATGCAGATTTACTTTCGCTAAACACATCAGAAAAATCAATCAAAAAGTCAGGAACATCCTGAGCCTGGGGGAGGCAGAAAAAACAGGAGTGTTGGTATTAACACATTGGCAGCCCCAACTGGTTACAGACACAGATTTCCAATCCAAAACAGGATTATGAGACTGTAACCAAGGGAAACCCAGCACGATAATGTCATGCAGATTATACAGAACCAAAAATTTGCAGCACTCCTGGTGATCAGGTTCAACCCTCATTATCACCTGAGTAGAAAATTTGGGGTTTATTCTCAGCCAAAGGGGTAGAATTGATCCCCAGTAGGGGAATAGACTTCAGTAGGGGTATCAAGGGAAACCCACAACGTTTGGCAAAATCATAATCCATCAGGTTAATAGCTGCTCCAGAATCAACGAAAACCTGAGCAGAAAATGAGGACAGAGAGCATATCAGAGTGACAGTTAATAAACACTTAGTCTGAACACTACCCAAGACAACTGAGCGTGCAAAACATCTTCCCCGCTTAGGGCAGACTGAAATAGCATGAGAGGCATCACCACAGTAGAAACATAACCCATTGCGCTTTCGAAACTCATGACGCTGTGCCCCAGACACCACTCTATCACACTGCATGGGTTCAGAAGCTGGTTCACAAGGCAACACCATTCCACGCATACTTCTCCCCTCACGCAAACGTCTGTCAATTTGAATCGCTAATGACATAGAATCATTGAGACCAGAGGGGACAGGAATCCCACCATAACATCCTTTACATTATCTGACAGACCCTTCCGGAAAAGGGCTGCCAAAGCGTCGTCATTCCATTTGGTCAGGACTGCCCACCTACGGAATCTCTGACAGTATAACTCAGCGTCATAAGGCCCCTGATTTAATGCCAACAAGGCTTTTTCAGCTTGATCAGTGACATTAGGCTCATCGTACAATAACCCCAAAGCCCGAAAAAATGCATCAACATCACTCAAAACAGGATTCCCAGGTGTCAGGGAAAAAGCCCAATCCTGAGGATCGCCGCGCAGGAGAGAGACGACAATCTGAACCTGCTGCGCTGCGTTCCCCTAGGACTTAGATTTTAAGGCAAAAAACAATTTACAATTATTTTTGAAATTCTGAAACTTAGCTCGATCCCCTAAAAACAAATCTGGCATGGGAATCCTAGGTTCCACAACAGGCAACCTAGCAAGATATGCAGCAATACTCTGAACCTCAGTGGCAAGCTGATCCACATGGCCAGACAACCGTGCAAACTCCATTGAGAGAAAAGATCCTCCCCAGCACCCAGAGATACAGAGGGAAAAAAATGCAACAAACAGAAAAATATCTCTGACAACTCTGACAACCTTTTTTCTTTCACAATATTTTTTCCCTTCTGTGAGTACCATACAATTTTCAATTTTTAGGCCGGTGATACTGTTATGTTTCGGTAGCTGAGGAGTGCAGGTAAAAAAGGCAATACACCAGAGCAGTTGGAATCTATGAGATTGCAGTACCCTGACTAACCACCACAACTAGAGGCAGCCATGGAGCGTTCTTACGTTGGTCCTAGACGCCTCGTCACAGCCTGAGAAACTAACTATACCTAAAGATAGAAAGAGGAAAGCTATCTGCCCCAGAGCAGAACCCCAAAGATAATAGAAAGCCCCCAAACAAGTAATGGCGGTGAGACAAGAAGAAATACTGACACAGAAAGAAAATAGTATGAGCAAACGCTGGGGCCCAAACTAACTAAATAGAAAAGGATAGGAAGGGTACTTACTGCAATCCCAGAAAACCCTGAAAAGCACCAACTCTACTAATTTCAAAAACACCTGAGATCACACGACCTCTACCACCTAAATTAGTTCTCTGGTGTAACAAAATCAAAACAGCAGCCACTGAAAAAACTGGAAAAAGCAAAAGTACAAACATCAGTGGCTGAACTAAACAGAGAGGGCAAAAGCCCCCGGAGGGGACCCTGAAGGCCCCCACAGAAGTGCAGGACAAAATGCAAAAATATAGCACAAAAACAAAAAGAAAATGTCTTATCTGTTCGCAGGAGATGCAGACACGACACAGCAGGCTACAAGGGAAACAGGAATGAAGGATTCAGACCAGAACAATTGATCACCGGCAACCCTGATGGGAAGGTGACTCCCTTATATAAGACCAGTCAGTAACACCTGATTCCCAGTCCTCACAATCTTCACTGGACAGACCAGCACCGCTTGTAACCACCAGAGGAAGCCTCTGCTCAGAACTCATCTCAAACCCATTCACAACACATATATTTTAAGAAATTATAGTTATGTGTAAAAAAAAGATTCATAATTTTAAATATTTAGGCTTTAAGACCCAATTATCAAAAGTGGTGACTGTCAATTTTGATAATTAGGTAAAATAATAGAGATGGTAAAAAGTAATCTTTAAGGTAGTGGAAGTAACTCTTTTTTAAGCTACTTAGTCTGTTATAATTCTATAGTATGTTTTAATTATGAACATCTAAAGATGATGTGTTACAATGTTTTTACTCAGATTATTATTGTGTTATTGAATGTGCTATGTCTGACAGCTGTTGTGTTCATAAGTTGTAGGTACATTTTTATGTGCTTGTCAAGGACTTGTAAAAAAAATAGTGTACAAGGAGTAGTAAATAACCAACAATTATTACTTCTCTTATAAATCACCTATGATTCCATGCCGCTACTCCGGTAATGCCATCAGCCTCTGTTACGTGGCCTGCAGTGATTATCTTCTGTATGCAGAAGTCATATGTACATTTTAAGCTGTGTAGGATTTTAAGATATGGAAACAGAGGACAGAGTAGTTAAAATTATTACTTACCTTTGTAAATCCACAATTAAATTTGAGCATCACCGGCCCAGTTGTCCTGCTGGTCCTTGTTAAAATGGACTGCAGCAATTTTGTCCCAACAATACCCTCGGGACAGATATTGCTAGTCAATGACCAATGCAGTCATGTACCATATTATCATCAATGGTGAAGTCAGGGATTGCCGGTTGCTGGAACCCGTGTATGGTCAGCTCAAAAGTCCTACAAAACAGTTGTCAAAATCCTGCAGGACCATCATATCAACAGTGTGATAGCGGCAGGGAGTTTTTAGGTAAAATTTAGCTGTTTGTCAGTTTAACACATTTCCTGCTTTGTGGCCAGATTTGAACAATGTTGAACAAATTCTTTAAAAACCTATAGGTTTAACAAATACCCATAATAGTACCCAGTTCAAAGGCTAGATGAGTCCAATGGGTGAAGATTACCTTAAAATTAGCTTTCCTAAATTATAAGCAAATGGACAAACTTTTTGTTTTGCCTCAGGTGGCAGAAAACACACTTCTCTTGGAGATGGAAAGGACAGCTAGAGGGGTTATGGAGGAGGCTGATATTTTTTAGATTTTTGCTATGTGTTCCTAATCTATTTGCTCATAATTTAGGAAAAGTAGCTGGGAAGTAAATGTAATACATATATTTTAAGAAAGTAAAAGTAATGGGTGAAAATAATGATTAATAATTTTAATTATTTAGGCTTTAAGACCCAATTATCAAAAGTGGTGACTGTCAATTTTGATAATTAGGTAAAATAATAGATATGGTAAAAAGTAATCTTTAAGGTAGTGGAAGTAACTCTTTTTTAAGCTTCTTAGTCTGTTATAATTCCATAGTATGTTTTAATTATGAACATCTAAAGATGATGTGTTACAATGTTTTTATCTCATAGATTATTATTGTGTTATTGAATGTGCTATGTCTGACAGCTGTTGTGTTCATAAGTTGCAGGTACATTTTTATGTGCTTGTCAAGGACGTGTAAAAAAATAGTGTACAAGGAGTAGTAAATAACCAACAATTATTACTTCTCTTATAAATCACCTATGATTCCATGCCGCTACTCCGGTAATGCCATCAGCCTCTGTTACGTGGCCTGCAGTGATTATCTTCTGTATGCAGAAGTCATATGTACATTTTAAGCTGTGTAGGATTTTAAGATATGGAAACAGAGGACAGAGTAGTTAAAATTATTACTTACCTTGTAAATCCACAATTAAATTTGAACATCACTGGCCCAGTTGTCCTGCTGTTCCTTGTTAAAATGGACTGCAGCAATTTTGTCCCAACAATACCCTCGGGACAGATATTATTAGTCAATGGCCAATTCTGTCATGTACCATATTATCATCAATGGTGAAGTCATTGATTTCCGGTTGCTGTAACCTGTGTATGGTCAGCTCAACAGTCCTACAAAACAGTTGTCAAAATCCTGCAGGACCATCATATCAACAGTGTAATAACGGCAGGGAGTTTTTAGGTAAAATCTAGCTGTTTGTCAGTTTAACACATTCCCTGCTTTGTGGCCAGATTTGAACAATGTTGAACAAATTCTTTAAAAACCTATAGGTTTAACAAATACCCATAATAGTACCCAGTTCAAAGGCTAGATGAGTCCAATGGGTGAAGATTACCTTAAAATTAGCTTTCCTAAATTATAAGCAAATGGACTAACTTTTTGTTTTGCCTCAGGCGGCAGAAAACACACTTCTCTTGAAGATGGAAAGGACAGCTAGAGGGGTTATGGAGGAGGCTGATATTTTTTAGATTTTTGCTATGTGTGCCTAATCTATTTGCTCATAATTTAGGAAAAGTAGCTGGGAAGTAAATGTAATACATATATTTAAGAAATTATAGCTATGTGTGAAAAAAATATTCATAATTTTAAATATTTAGGCTTTAAGACCCAATTATCAAAAATGGTGACTGTCAATTTTGATAATTAGGTAAAATAATAGAGATGGTAAAAAGTAATCTTTAAGGTAGTGGAAGTAACTCTTTTGTAAGCTTCTTAGTCTGTTATAATTCTATAGTATGTTTTAATTATGAACATCTAAAGATGATGTGTTACAATGTTTTTACTCATAGATTATTATTGTGTTATTGAATGTGCTATGTCTGACAGCTGTTGTGTTCATAAGTTGCAGGTACATTTTTATGTGCTTGTCAAGGACGTGTAAAAAAAATAGTGTACAAGGAGTAGTAAATAACCAACAATTTTTACTTCTCTTATAAATCACCTATGATTCCATGCCGCTACTCCGGTAATGCCATCAGCCTCTGTTACGTGGCCTGCAGTGAGTATCTTCTGTATGCAGAAGTCATATGTACATTTTAAGCTGTGTAGGATTTTAAGATATGGAAACAGAGGACAGAGTAGTTAAAATGATCACTTACCTTGTAAATCCACAATTAAATTTGAGCATCACCGGCCCAGTTGTCCTGCTGGTCCTTGTTAAAATGGACTGCAGCAATTTTGTCCCAACAATACCCTCGGGACAGATATTACTAGTCAATGGCCAATGCAGTCATGTACCATATTATCATCAATGGTGAAGTCAGGGATTGCCGGTTGCTGTAACCTGTGTATGGTCAGCTCAAAAGTCCTACAAAACAGTTGTCAAAATCCTGCAGGACCATCATATCAACAGTGTGATAGCGGCAGGGAGTTTTTAGGTAAAATCTAGTTGTTTGTCAGTTTAACACATTCCCTGCTTTGTGGCCAGATTTGAACAATGTTGAACAAATTCTTTAAAAACCTATAGGTTTAACAAATACCCATAATAGTACCCAGTTCAAAGGCTAGATGAGTCCAATGGGTGAAGATTACCTTAAAATTAGCATTCCTAAATTATAAGCAAATGGACTAACATTTTGTTTTGCCTCAGATGGCAGAAAACACACTTCTCTTGGAGATGGAAAGGACAGCTAGAGGGGTTATGGAGGAGGCTGATATTTTTTAGATTTTTTTCTATGTGTGCCTAATCTATTTGCTCATAATTTAGGAAAAGTAGCTGGGAAGTAAATGTAATACGTATATTTTAAGAAATTATAGTTATGTGTGAAAAAAAGATTCATAATTTTAATTATTTAGGCTTTAAGACCCAATTATCAAAAGTGGTGACTGTCAATTTTGATAATTAGGTAAAATAATAGAGATGATAAAAAGTAATCTTTAAGGTAGTGGAAGTAACTCTTTTTTAAGCTACTTAGTCTGTTATAATTCTATAGTATGTTTTAATTATGAACATCTAAAGATGATGTGTTACAATGTTTTTACTCATAGATTATTATTGTGTTATTGAATGTGCTATGTCTGACAGCTGTTGTGTTCATAAGTTGCAGGTACATTTTTATGTGCTTGTCAAGGACGTGTAAAAAAAATAGTGTACAAGGAGTAGTAAATAACCAACAATTATTACTTCTCTTATAAATCACCTATGATTCCATGCCGCTACTCCGGTAATGCCATCAGCCTCTGTTACGTGGCCTGCAGTGATTATCTTCTGTATGCAGAAGTCATATGTACATTTTAAGCTGTGTAGAATTTTAAGATATGGAAACAGAGGACAGAGTAGTTAAAATTATTACTTACCTTGTAAATCCACAATTAAATTTGAGCATCACCGGCCCAGTTGTCCTGCTGGTCCTTGTTAAAATGGACTGCAGCAATTTTGTCCCAACAATACCCTCGAGACAGATATTACTAGTAGTGTTGAGCGATACGATACTGCAAATATCGGGTATCGGCCGATATTAGCTCTATCGGCCTTTCGATAATTCGTTTCGATATTTTCGTCTTATCGAATACTTGAATCGGAAGTTCCCATAATTCTTTGCGAGGCAATGTGATTTTAGTCAGCCAATGAGGAATCCTAAGAAGTGTGGGCACATCCTGTACTGCTGCGGTCATGTTAACTAATGGCATGGCTGTGATTGGATGCTGAAATGATGTCAGAATGCACTATAAAAGGCGCCGCCGCCATTTTAGCGTCACTGTGCTGTGAATTCAGTAAGGGACAGAACGCTGCTGTGCTGACTCTGAGGGACAGTTAGAGATTGCGATTTAGTGTACTGTGCTGTAGGCAGGCTAGCACCAACCGCTGTGTAAAGCTTCCTTTTGCCTGCAGTGTTGTTTTAACAGCTCTGCAAGGTGTGTGTGAGTGCAGGTGACGCTGCAGTTTGCTCTGCATGCAACGCTGTCTGTAGGCATCTGCACATGTCACTCACAGACTCTTTTTTTTTCCTTCAGTGTAATTCTTGCAGCTCCATGCAATTTAACTATTAGTGTGACGCGCTTCCATCCGTATCCAATACATTGGTTGCAAACACTATAGAAGTAGACAAAGGAGTAGCCTTTCACAGATTGTGAACAGTTGTGTTTCAGTGTTCACTTCAGTCTGTGTTTTTTATTTTTTGAGTGCACATCACGCTCCAGTTACTTGTTCAAGCACTGCTGCTTGTACTCTGCTGAGCGTGTCTCAGTGCCTCATCCTTTTCATTTTTCTCCAATTGGTGCTGCTCCATTA
Source organism: Oophaga sylvatica (assembly GCA_033576555.1). NCBI lineage: Eukaryota > Metazoa > Chordata > Amphibia > Anura > Dendrobatidae > Oophaga > Oophaga sylvatica. Next base: position 18,173 of record JARQOD010003943.1, on the reverse strand, counting down.
TATTTGAAAAAAATCTAATCTATTAGTGTGACGCGCTTCCATCCGTATTAATACATTGGTTGCAAACACTATAGAAGTAGACAAAGGAGTAGCCTTTCACAGATTGTGAACAGTTGTGTTTCAGTGTTCACTTCAGTCTGTTTTTTATTTTTTGAGTGCACATCACGCTCCAGTTACTTGTTCAAGCACTGCTGCTTGTACTCTGCTGAGCGTGTCTCAGTGGCTCATCCTTTTCATTTATCTCCAATTGGTTCTGCTCCATTCCATTTAAAATATAATCTATTAGTGTGACGCGCTTCCATCCGTATACAATACATTGGTTGCAAACACTATAGAAGTAGACAAAGGAGTAGCCTTTCACAGATTGTGAACAGTTGTGTTTCAGTGTTCACTTCAGTCTCTGCGTAATAACCACACTTAGGCCTTATAACTTTTCTGACTTTCTTTATCAATCTACCAAGATGAAGAAGTCAGTGAGTAAGGCACGTGGTCGTGGCCGTGGAGTTTCAGCAGGGAGAGGACGTGGGGATTCTGTGGCTGCTGCCGCCCTCAGTGACACAGCATCCACCAGTTTTACCCATGAGCGTTCCTTTATGCGCACTTTGGTAGGAGCTCGGCGTGCCCCCCTGCTGCTGGAAGAACAAATTGAAGCCGTTGTTGGTTGGATGGCAGCCAATGCATCGACTTCAATTCCTTCCACCTCCTCTCAGGAACACAACACTGTTGAGCAACCATCTGTCTGTTCACCGCCTGTCAAATTGCCCAGGCAGTCAGAGAGTTCTGTACAGGAGCCAGCTGAGTCTCTGCTTCTGTTCTCAGAATCTGTTGGCTCGCAAACACGGGCACAGGCAAGCAGCATTCTGCAATTTGAAGAAGAGGGAGTATGCAGTGATGCGCAACAGCTGTGTCTCTCTCAATCTGAAGAGGCGGGTGAGCCAGTGCCGATGGACAGCACACTGCAGAACGCATCTTATGATGATGATGAGACTCAGGTGCCAGGTTTTGTGGAGCATGGTGCTGCCCAGACCATCCAACAGCAGCAGGTGTTGGAAGAGGGTAGTGGAGATGATGAAGTCCGAGACCCAACATGGCGTGAGCAACAGGAAGGTGGTGGGAGCAGCTCTGAGGAAGAGATTGTCCCAACGGTACAAAGAGGAGGGAGAGGTAGGCTGCAGACTCGCTTGCCTGTAGCCTCCAGTTTGGCACCTGTTGGGAGCAGTTCTCTTAGAACTGTCAAAATTGGCGCTCCCATGACTTGCACTGCGTGGTCCTTTTTTGACAGACTTGTAGATGATATTTGCTTTGTTCAATGCAAGCTGTGTAAGCAAAAAGTTAAAAGAGGTAAAAATATCAGGAACCTGAATACCACAAATATGTGGAAACATGTACGGACAAAGCACGTAGCTGAGTTCCAAAGACACACTGGAGATGTAGGCCAACCTACAGCAGCACCTACATCTTTAGGTCATGTTCGAGCCTCTACCTCCAGCTCTCACACACCTGGTTCGGCTTCCTCACAGGATCTCCATGGAAGAACCTCGGTCACTGTTGTACATAGACAAACTGTTATTCCACCCACTGCAGCAAGTTCACAGTCATCGTCACACTCCCAGAACAAAAAACAGCCATCGGTAACACAGGCATGGGATAAAAGACGGCCATACTTGGCAAACCATCCACGAGCACAGGCTCTGAATGCTGGCCTTGCAAAACTCCTGTCCCTTGAAATGCTGTCATTCAGGCTGGTGGAGACTGACAGTTTCAGGAACTTTATGGCATTGGCAGTCCCACAATATAATGTGCCAAGCCGATTTTATTTCAGCAGGCAAGCTGTCCCTGCTCTGCAAAAACATGTCGAGGGAAACATTAAACATGCGCTACTAAACGCCGTCAGTAGCAGGGTCCACCTGACCACCGATGCGCGGACCAGTACCCATGGCCAGGGACGATACCTTTCCCTCACTGCCCATTGGGTCAATGTTGTGGAGCCGGGTACAGATCTTGCCAGTGGCGCTGTACGTGTTCTGCCAACTCCAAGGATTGCAGGAATCCAGTCTGTGCACATTGATTCCTCCTCCTACTCCAGTTCCTCAGAATCATCGCTGCACGAGCCGTCACGGTATACCTCCACATGGACCCGTGAACGCTTACCTGTTGCGACCGATATGAGCACAGCCGTGGCCAAACGTCAACAGGCCGTACTGAAATTAATTCCCATGGGGAATCGAAGCCACACAGCGCAGGAGCTCTGGGATGCCATCAAGCAGGAGAGCGACGTGTGTTTTTTGTCAGCTAATCTCCAGCCAGGCTTGGTAGTGTGTGACAATGGCCGAAATCTGGTGGCAGCTCTGGGCCTTGGCAACCTCACTCACATACCATGTCTGGCACATGTGCTCAACTTGGTCGTGCAGAGTTTTTTGAGGGACTATCCGGATCTTGATGCACTGCTGCACAAGGTCCGCCTAGAGTGCGCTCACTTGCGACGTTCCAGCATGGCCAGATCGCGCATTGCAGCTCTGCAAGTCAGATTTCGCCTTCCTGAACATCGCATCATATGTGACGTACCCACCAGGTGGAATTCCACGTTACATATGTCGGAGCGGTTGTGTGAGCAGCAGCCAGCAGTAATGGAGTATCAGCTGCAACAGGCGCAATCAACTCGCAATTTGCGCCGTTCACACTTCACCACTACTGAGTGGGCCTCTATGAAGGACATCTGCGACGTTTTGCGTGCGTTTGATGTCTCAACACGGATGGCGAGTGCAGATGATGCACTAGTCAGCATGACTGTCCCCCTTATCTGCCTGCTTCAGAAATCACTGAAAGCACTAAAGGAAGAGGTTTTGGAAGAGGTGGAGGATGAGGAGTCACAAATTCAATTACCTTCAGGACAGTCAGCGCAACGTGGTTCCTCACAAAGGGCTGGGCAGGGCTCACTTTGTGAGGAGGATGAGGAGGAGGAGGAGTCAATGGAGGAGGAAGAAATCCCTACAGAGGGAGGTACACAATGCTGTAGTCAGTATGTAGAGCGAGGGTGGGGTGATGCAGAGGAGACAGAGATGACGCCTCTTCCAGAGGACAGCCTTTGTTGGCCAGTTGGGAGTCTGCAGCACATGGTTGATTTCATGCTTCAGTGCCTGAGAAACGACCGCCGCATCGCCCACATTCTCAGCACGTCAGATTATTGGGTGTACACCCTCCTAGACCCTCGCTACCGGAACAACTTACAAACCCTCATCACACCGGTGAACCGGGACCGTAAAATGCAGGAGTACCAAGACACACTGGTGCAATCCATACTGTTGTACATTCCAGCCGAGAGAGCTGCTGCTGCTGCTACTGCTTTACAAAGCAGCTCTGTGCGTCGAGGCAGTGTAGACACCTCTACAACAAGAGGGAGCAGAAGCAGCGCCTCTGCACAGGGCAAGAACTGTATGTTACAAATGTGGCAAAGTTTTGTGACAGCGCCAGCAAGGTCTACACCATCCGAGACGGCTCCAGTCACCAGGAAGAAACGTTTCCGTAAGATGGTGACAGACTACTTGTCTTTCCCTCTAAGTGTACTCCCAGATGCCTCTTCCCCTTTCAAATTTTGGGTCTCTAAGTTGGATACATGGCCAGAGCTTAGCCAGTATGCATTGGAGGTGCTGGCTTGCCCTGCTGCCAGTGTATTATCTGAGCATGTCTTTAGTGCTGCAGGTGGTGTAGTAACAGACCGTCGCATGCGACTATCCTCAGAGAATGTAGACCGGCTTACTTTTCTGAAAATGAACAAGGCATGGATCTCACCTGAATTTGCCTGTCCGTTTTCAGATTAAATAACTGTTTGGCAACGTTTTCCATGTCTCCTGTTATGTTCATCTTTCTACCACCTGAACTCTACTCCCTGGGCTACAACACCGCCATTTGTTGCTCGTAAGTAATTGGCAGGGGTACTGACTCCTGGCCAGCCTGGTTACAGCACGACAGCTGTTTCCTGGCAGTGTGAACGTCAATTATCCTCCAATAAGTTGTGCTGTCGTGTTGCATTCGGTTAGCCGACTCTATGGTGCCTGCAGTTTAGGTGATTCCTATGTGTGCTGTGGGATATGTAAATAAAGGCGGTTTCCATTGTGACAATAGGATAAGCACCCACTGTAGGACTGTGTGATTCGGTAACTGCGGACGGCTTGCGTCCTGTCAACTTACATTTTCATGGGTGCGTTCTTCTAACCGTCCGGGGTCCAGTACCGTCAAGTGGTTCTCCCCAGTGCCTTTGGCCTAGGTGCCTCCATCTCCGTATCCGAGTTCCAGCAACGTCTGCTGGTCCTTGGTAGTGCTTTGGAGCACAGTTACCTCCTGCTTAGTAACCGTGTCACAGTAACGTCAGCTGGTACTCGGTTGTGACATTGCCTCTTTTCCTTCTGCTACCCGTCCGGGGTCCAGCACAGTCAGCTGGTCCTCGTTACTTCCATTGTCTCTTGCTCCATCTGATACCCGTCAGGGTTCCAGTAACGTCAGCTGTTTCTCGGAAATTAGACGACCTTAAAGACCACCCAGAAGAAGATGACGACAACAAGGACGACGAGCATGAAGCCAACCAGCCTGAACACCATCACAAAGAAAAAATAAAAGATTACCCAGAAGAAGATCACCAACAGGACAAAGAAGGTTGAGACAAACTACAAGATACAGAACAAGAGACAGAAGAACAATAAGCAAAAGATCAAAAAGCAGAAGAACATGAAGTATAAGACCAAAATGAAGAGCAAAATATATGCTCTAAATTCTAAGCAGAAGAAGACTAAGCAGTGTATGGGGGTGAGTCCGTTCCTCCTCGTGGTGCCCCTGGAAAATGCCTGCTGCTGCAGGCTAAACTGAACACGGACAAATACTGTTATAATTTAAATCTTTTGTGACAGCAAGAACGGAAGGATGAACAATTCATACTTTTACAGATTACAAGTACAGGAATCTCTGTCACAAATAAGAATATGATGAAGAAGATGAAGAGGAAGAAGATGAAGAATTTGAATATGAAGAAGATTAATTAGTTTAATAATAACAATATGAGTAATGTAAACAAAAACATGAATAGCAAGAAGTTTAAGAAGAAGATTAAGAAGGTGAAGATGAAGAATAATTTGATGAGAAAGATGATGCTGCTGAAGATTATGAAGGAGAAAGTGTGGCACTGGCAAAAGTTAAAAAGGTGAAGAGCATGGAAGTTGTGAAACATACATATTTGCCAAAATAGAAAAAAGGTTAACAACATTGTCAATTTGTTAGTCAATCCAAACGTATTTCCAAAAAATATATATTAATGCTATTCCAATGCATTGGGTTAAACATGTATGCCTTTATTGTCTCCTCAACCTCCCCCAATACATTCTACATTAGTCTTTGTTGTTTTCCTTCATGTACAATTAACCAACAAGGCAAGAATGGTTTTTTTTAATGTCGATATTTTGTTCCCATAGACTTACATGGGACTTCCGGTATCGGAATCGGATATCGACGATATTTAGTGATATCGGCGATACCATTTCGATACGATATTTTTAAATATCGAGCAGTATCGCTCAACACTAATTACTAGTCAATGGCCAATGCAGTCATGTACCATATTATCATCAATGGTGAAGTCAGGGATTGCCGGTTGCTGTAACCTGTGTATGGTCAGCTCAAAAGTCCTACAAAACAGTTGTCAAAATCCTGCAGGACCATCATATCAACAGTGTGATAGCGGCAGGGAGTTTTTAGGTAAAATCTAGCTGTTTGTCAGTTTAACACATTCCCTGCTTTGTGGCCAGATTTGAACAATATTGAACAAATTCTTTAAAAACCTTTAACAAATACCCATAATAGTACCCAGTTCAAAGGCTAGATGAGTCCAATGGGTGAAGATTACCTTAAAATTAGCATTCCTAAATTATAAGCAAATGGACTAACATTTTGTTTTGCCTCAGGTGGCAGAAAACACACTTCTCTTTGAGATGGAAAGGACAGCTAGAGGGGTTATGGAGGAGGCTGATATTTTTTAGATTTTTGCTATGTGTGCCTAATCTATTTGCTCATAATTTAGGAAAAGTAGCTGGGAAGTAAATGTAATACATATATTTTAAGAAATTATAGTTATGTGTGAAAAAAATATTCATAATTTTAATTATTTAGGCTTTAACCCCTTTATTCCATCAGACGTACTATTCCGTCCATGTGACCCTGGACCTAATTCCCATGGACGGAATAGTACGTCATGGGCGATCAGCTGCGCTCCCGGGGGGAGCGCAGTTGATCGCCGCCGGGTGTCAGCTGATTATCACAGCTGACACCCGTGACTGTGTGTCAGGAGCGGTCACGGACCGCTCCCGGCACATTAACCCTTGGCACACCGCGATCAAACATGATCGCGGTGTACCCGGGGCACAGGGGGGATCGCGCAGGCAGAGGGCTCCCTGCGCGCTCCCCTGAGACCCTCAGAGCAGCGTGATGTGTCGCGCTGTTCCGAGGGTCCGTCCTCCCTCCAGGTCCCCGGATCCAAGATGGCGCCGGGGTTATGCAGGGAGGCGGCTTCCTCAGTGCCTGCTGAGAGCAGGCGCTGGGGAAGCCTGCAGCGATGCCAGAGCGATCGCTGGTGTGACAGAGTGCTGTGCACACTGTCACACCAGCGATCTGATAAAATACTGTGATGTCCCACCCTGGGACAAAGTAAAAAGTAAAAAAAGTAAAAATAAAAAGTGTAAAAAAAATTCATAAAAAAAAAAAAAAAATTCCCCAATAAATTCATTTTTTCCTGTAAATAAAAAAACCAAAACAATAAAAGTACACATATTTGGTATCGCCGCGTCCGTAACGACCCCCCTATAAAACTGTCCCACTAGTTAACCCCTTTAGTGAACCCCTTAAAAAAAAAAAACGAAGCAAAAAATCAATGCTTTATCATCATACCGCCGAACATAAAGTGAAATAACACGCGATCAAAAAGACCGATATAAATAAACATGGTACCGTTGAAAACTTCATCTTGTGCCGCAAAAAACGAGCCATCACACAGCATCATGAGCGAAAAAATAAAAAAGTTATAACTCGCAGAATAAAGCGATGCAAAAATAATGATTTTTTTATATAAAATTGTTTTCATTCTATAAAATCGCCAAAACATAAAAAAATGATATAAATGAGGTATCACCATAATCGTACTGACCCGAAGAATAAAACTGCTTTATCAATTTTACCACACGCGGAACGGTATAAACGCCTCCCCCAAAAGAAATTCATGAATTGCTGATTTTTGTTCATTCTAACCTCCAAAAATCGAAATAAAAAGCGATCAAAAAATGTCACGTGCTCAAAAATGGTACAAATAAAAACGTCAACTCGTCCCGCAAAAAATAAGACCTCACATGACTCTGTGGGCCAAAATATGCAAAAATTATAGCTCTCAAAATGTGGTGATGCAAAAAAATATTTTTTGCAATAAAAAGCGTCTTTTAGCGTGACAGCTGCCAATCACAGAAACCCGCTGTTAGGGTTCAAGTTCCCGATCCTGCACAAGGGGAGTCTCGAACCGGTGCCGCTGCGGTCTCCCATTCGTCTCCGGCCGCAGTGGAGCCTGCTCAGCAGAGACGTCGTTCCAAGCGTCTTGCCCACTCCACTACTGGGCAGTGACTTGCTGCTGCCTTTCCTGGATCTGCTATTATAGCCAGTTCTGGAGCAGACGTCTTTGGGATAAAGTCCTGCATTTTCCCTTCTGAGCGTGCCCAGAGTGAGATCTCTCATTGGAGATCAGGGGTCACATGCTCAGGTACTGCAGCAGCTCCTATTGGCCCGCCAGGAAGGCCCTGTTACTACTAGTCTTCTGAACAGGTTCTCATTGGTCCTTGTTCCTGGAAGGTCCTGTGGCTGTTGCTATAAAAGGGTAGCATGGCTGGGCCGCCATGCGCTAATATCAACCATTGTATGCTATGCGCCAGTGTGGTCATGCGTGTGTGTGGTTAGGGACCCGGCTGAAATAAGCCACTAGAATACCGACTTAATCGGTGAGGAGTTTAGTGTGCTAGCTGGTCAGGGTCGGTGTCCTAGATGCCCTAGATTACCGGCATAACCGGTGAGGAGTTTGATTGCCGTATTCAGGGTCTGGCGTTCAGGCGCCATAGATTGCGGGTGACTCCCGTGAGGACATTAGCGCATGACCACGTATTATGCTCGCTAGCAATTAACCGTGTGCCTGAGAGCCTGACAGGACACGGTGTTTGTTCTCAGCGGCTCTGTGACGTAACAGGGTTCGCTCTCGACGCTAGACAGCGCCCTAGCGTTTTACTTTGCGGCTCACTGAAGCTAAGTGAGTTCGCACATATCGCCATATAGCACTGTGGCATCCCGTTAGCGGCTCTGTGAATTAACAGAGTCTGCACTTACTGCCACAACGCGCTACGGCGTTTATTTTAGCGACTCTGCGGGATAACAGAGTTCGCTACTTTCGTCATCTTACTAGCAGCAGGCTTTGCTTGCACGGTGGACCCCGGGCTGCGAACGCACCTCTCCACTTTATATATTTGGTGCGTTCCGCAGACCCTAACATAATATTAGCGCCAGGGTCTGGCTAGTAAAATGGCGGACGAACAGCGTCTATTGCAGTACATCCAGCAGCTGAAGGGTAGGTTGGAGGCTCTTGAGAGCACAACCTCAGCTGTGGATGTTACCGCAGTCGCTGTTCAGGCTGCTAGCGTGGCTGCAGCCAGTTTGTCCTCTGCCACCTCTGCCCCTACATTATCCCACCTCCCGCTTCCTGACAAGTTTGCCGGTGATAGCAAGCAATGTCGGGGATTCGTGAGTCAGTGCTCTATACATCTCGAGCTTCTGGCTGCACGTTTTCCCACGGATCGGGCACAAGTGGGTTTTGTACTTTCTCTACTCTCAGGCAGAGCGTTGGAGTGGGCAACGCCGCTGTGGGAGCGCGATGATCGTGTGGTGCAGAGTGCTCCTCGTTTCTTGGAGGCTCTTAAAAAGGTCTTTTTAGGACCCCAGGTCACCCACGATATGGCGCTACAACTGCTGGCATTGACACAGGGTTCGTCTTTGGTCAGTCAGTTTTCCGTCCAGTTTCGGACTCTGGCTGCTGAGCTAGATTGGTCTGATAAAGTTCTTATTCCTATCTACTGGCGGGGACTGGCTGACCATGTTAAAGACGCTTTGGCTACCAGGGAGATTCCCGCCACACTGGAGAAGCTTATCTCCATATCTACCCGCATTGACCTCCGTTTTCACGAGCGGAGGTTGGAGCGGGCCCAGTGTAGGCAGAGGTTTCGGTTGGCTCCTACCTTTGCCAAACCTCTCGAATTCCCCGATCTGGCGTCCGAACCTCAAAAGGCCACAGAAGTTCCTCATGCAGGACCTAAGTCTCGGTCCGTCCGAGTATCCGTGGTTTGTAACCATTGTCAGCAGACAGGACACTATGCCAACAGATGTCCACAGCGATCGGGGAAGCGATCGCGTCTAGTGGCCCTGGGAGGAGGTTCACTAGAGACAGCGGCATTTTCCTCCAAGATAACATTTAAAGGGACAATCACTGTTGGTACTTCCATTCTCACCGCCGACCTGTGCGTGGACTCAGGAGCAGAGGGGAATTTCATGTCCTCTAGCTTTGCTCGCCGTCATGCAATACCTCTGGTGGCGCTTGACAAATCAGTGACTGTTCGGGTAGTGAATGGGTCGTCATTGCCCTCACAAATTACACACCAGACTGTCCCACTTGCATTGTCTGTATCTCCTTCCCATCAGGAATTTATTTCCCTACTCGTCCTTCCCGAGGGAATAGACGAGATCCTACTAGGTATACCTTGGCTCCGTTTCCACTCCCCACATATAGAGTGGACTTCGGGTAGGATACTGGGTTGGAGTGATGCATGTACAGGCAGATGTGTCAGAAGTTGCGTTCAGGTTACCACTACTGAGTTACCCGCAGATCTTACTCCACTTCCCAAGCACTACTGGTCATATGCAGACGTGTTCTCCAAGAAGGCTGCGGAGACTCTTCCGCCTCATCGCCCCTATGACTGTCCTATCGACCTCTTGCCTGGCGCAGAACCTCCTCGGGGAAGGGTCTATCCCATCTCTCTTCCTGAGACAGAGGCCATGTCGCAATATATTCAGGAGAACCTGGCAAGAGGGTTTATTAGGAAGTCGGTGTCACCGGCAGGGGCGGGATTTTTCTTCGTGCAGAAGAAAAACGGAGAATTGCGTCCGTGTATTGATTACAGGGGTCTTAACGCCATCACCGTTAAAAACAAGTACCCGTTGCCCCTGATCTCTGAGCTATTTGATAGGCTTCGGGGAGCAAGGGTATTCACTAAACTAGATCTGCGCGGTGCTTATAACCTGATTCGCATCCGTGAGGGGGACGAATGGAAGACGGCTTTTAATACCAGGGATGGGCATTACGATATCTGGTGATGCCCTTTGGGCTCTGTAATGCTCCAGCCGTTTTCCAAGACTTTGTCAATGACATCTTCCGGGATATGCTCTCCACCTCGGTCGTAGTCTATCTGGATGATATACTCATCTTCTCTCCAGATATTGACTCCCACCGGAGGGATGTTGGCAGGGTCTTCGACCTCCTACGGGCAAATTCCCTTTACGCAAAGTTGGAGAAATGTGTGTTTGAGCAGGAGTCCTTACCTTTCTTGGGCTATATCACTCCGCCCAGGGATTGGCTATGGATCCTGCCAAACTACAGGCGGTGATGGACTGGCAAGAACCCCACTCTCTAAAGGCGGTGCAGCGCTTTATGGGGTTCATTAATTACTACCGTCAGTTCATTCCCCACTTCTCAACTTTGGTAGCTCCCGTGGTTGCCCTTACCAAAAAGGGAGCTAATCCCAAATTGTGGTCTGAAGAGGTCTCCAAGGCCTTCATGTCTATTAAGTCTCATTTCGCTAGAGCTCCCATCCTACATCGCCCCGATGTTGATAAGCCATTTATATTGGAGGTGGATGCCTCGTCCGTTGGTGCTGGAGCAGTCCTCTTCCAAAAAGGATGCTCAAGGTCGGAAGCATCCATGCTTCTTTTTCTCTAAGACCTTCACACCAGCAGAGAGGAATTATTCCATCGGGGACAGGGAGTTGCTAGCAATGAAGTTGGCCTTCTCGGAGTGGAGACATCTGTTGGAGGGAGCTCGCTTTCCCTTTCAAGTCTTCACGGATCACAAAAACCTGGTATATCTTCAGACAGCCCAGCGGCTTAATTCTCGCCAAGCCAGATGGTCCTTGTTCTTCTCCCGTTTCATTTCACACTGCATTTCCTCTCGGGAGAGAAGAACATTCGTGCCGACGCTCTCTCTCGCTCTGTGGTGTCCTCGGAGGAGGAGGTAGAGGAGCCTCGGCTTATCGTCCCCACAGAGAGCCTGAGAACAGTGGCCCCCGGGTTTTGCTAGAGTCTGTGCCCCGGGCAAGACTTTTGTGCCTACTAATTTGCGACTGGAGGTACTCTCTTGGGCACATTCGTCCAGGGTGGGTGGACACTTTGGGGCAAAGAGGACATCTGAATTGCTGGCGAGGACATATTGGTGGCCGCATATGGTCCGTGATGTTGGGGACTATGTTCGGGCGTGTGTCTCCTGCGCCAAAAATAAGTCTCCACGACAACGGCCAGCTGGGTTACTTTACCCTTTGCCGGTGGCAGACAGGCCCTGGGAGATGGTTGGGATGGACTTTGTGGTGGGCTTGCCCAATCTCGGGGTTGCACCATCATTGGGTAATCACCGACCATTTCTCTAAATGGTGCATATGGTGCCACTACCACGGTTACCTTCTGCACGGGCTCTGGCAGCGTTGTTTGTTAGGCACATCTTCCGTTTACACGGCATGCGGACAAGATTGTCAGTGACCGAGGTCCCCAGTTTGCGTCTCGGTTCTGGAGAGAGCTTTGTCGTCTACTCAGTATTGAGTTAAATCTCTCTTCAGCGTACCATCCTGAGACGAATGGTTGGTAGAGAGGGCCAACCAGACCTTGGTCACCTATCTACGACATTTTGTCTCAGCCAGGCAGGATGACTGGATCCTTGCTACCATGGGCTGAGTTTGCATTAAACAAGTGGGGGCTGATTCCACCGGACAGACCCCATTCCTCCTGAACTACGGTCAGCATCCGCGGGTACCAGTGCCTATCCCCGTGTCTTCCGCCGATTCCAGGGTGGCAGACTGGGCTGTGGAGGCACGGGACATTTGGGACCGCACGCAGGATGCCATTCAGGCCCCCAAAGAGAGGATGAGGTCTTGGGCCCAATGCCCATCGGCGCCCCGCTCTACATTTGCTCCGGGGGATTTGGTGTGGCTCTCCGCCCGTAACATCAGGCTGCGAGTTGAGTCCACTAAGTTGGCACCCCGCTACCTGGGTCCTTTCAAGGCCCTCGAGCAGGTTAACCCTGTGGTATACCGTTTAGTCTTCCACCACCCTGGGTATCTCGACACCTTTTACGTGTCCCTCCTGAAACCCGTGCTCTTGTCCCGGTTTTCTGAGTCATCTGTCGGGACATCGGGTTCACCCTGCGGATGACCATGAGGTGAACGCCATGTGGGGTGTAAGGTGGTACGGGGCAAAAAGTTTTATTTGGTGGACTGGAGGGGCTATGGGCCTGAGGATAGGTCTTGGGAGCCTGCCGAGCATGTTCACGCTCCGCAGCTCATCGCTGCCTTTGAACGCAGCGAGGCCCAGAGAAGGGGGGGGCCCTAGGAGGGGGGGTAATGTTAGGGTTCGAGTTCCCGCTCCTGCACAAGGGGAGTCTCGAACCGGTGCCGCTGCGGTCTCCAATTCGTCTCCGGCCGCAGTGGAGCCTGCTCAGCAGAGACGTCGTTCCAAGCGTCTTGCCCATCCACTACTGGGCAGTGACTTGCTGCTGCCTTTCCTGGATCTGCTTTATAGCCGTTCTGGAGCAGACGTCTTTGGGATAAAGTCCTGCATTTTCCCTTCTGAGGTGCCCAGAGTGAGATCTCTCATTGGAGATCAGGGGTCACATGCTCAGGTACTGCAGCAGCTCCTATTGGCCCGCCAGGAAGGCCCTGTTACTACTAGTCTTTGAACAGGTTCCCCCATTGGTCCTTGTTCCTGGAAGGCCTGTGGCTGTTGCTATAAAAGGGTAGCATGGCTGGGCCGCCATGCGCTAATATCAACCATTGTATGCTATGCGCCAGTGTGGTCATGCGTGTGTGTGTGTTAGGGACCCGGCTAAAATAAGCCACTAGAATACCGACTTAATCGGTGAGGAGTTTAGTGTGCTAGTGGTCAGGGTCGGTGTCCTAGATGCCTAGATTACGGCATAACCGGTGAGGAGTTTGATTGCCGTATTCAGGGTCTGGCGTTCAGGCGCCATAGATTGCGGGTGACTCCCGTGAGGACATTAGCGCATGACCACGTATTATGCTCGCTAGCAATTAACCGTGTGCCTGAGAGCCTGACAGGACACGGTGTTTGTTCTCAGCGGCTCTGTGACGTAACAGGGTTCGCTCTCGACGCTAGACAGCGCCCTAGCGTTTTACTTTGCGGCTCACTGAAGCTAAGTGAGTTCACACATATCGCCCATAATAGCACTGTGGCATCCCGTTAGCGGCTCTGTGAATTAACAGTGTCTGCACTTACTGCCACAACGCGCTACGGCGTTTATTTTAGCGACTCTGCGGGATAACAGAGTTCGCTACTTTCGTCATCTTACTAGCAGCAGGCTTTTGCTTGCACGGTGGACCCGGGCTGCGAAGCCACCCCTCCACTTTATATATTTGGTGCGTTCGCAGACCCTAACAGCCGGTTGCTGTAACCTGTGTATGGTCAGCTCAATAGTCCTACAAACCGTTGTCAAAATCCTGCAGGACCACATATCAACAGTGTGATAGCGGAGGGAGTTTTTAGGTAAAATTTAGCTGTTTGTCAGTTTAAACACATTCCCTGCTTTGTGGCCAATTTGAACAATGTTGAACAAATTCTTTAAAAACCTATAGGTTTAACAAATACCCATAATAGAACCCAGTTCAAAGGCTAGATGATCCAATGGGTGAAGATTACCTTAAAATTAGCTTTCCTAAATTATAAGCAAATGGACAAACTTTTTTTTGCCTCAGGTGGCAGAAAACACACTTCTCTTGGAGATGGAAAGGACAGCTAGAGGGTTATGGAGGAGGCTGATATTTTTTAGATTTTTGCTATGTGTGCCTAATCTATTTGCTCATAATTTAGGGAAAAGTAGCTGGGAAGTAAAATGTAATACATATATTTTAAGAAATTATATTTATGTGTGAAAAAAGATTATAATTTAATTATTTAGGCTTTAAGACCCAGTTATCAAAAGTGGTGACTGTCAATTTTGATATTAGGTAAAACAATAGATATGGTAAAAAAGTAATCTTTAAGGTAGTGAAAGTAATCTTTTTTAAGCTTCTTAGTCTGTTATAATTCTATAGTATGTTCAATTATGAAATCTAAAGATGATGTGTTACAATGTTTTTTACTCATAGATAGGGTTGAGCATTCCGATACCGCAAGTATCGGGTATCGGCCGATATTGGCTGTATCGGAATCCGATTCCGAGTTCCGATATTTTCGTCATATCGGATACCGGAATCGGAATGTCATGTCACGTCAGTGTCCGTCGGTCGGGTCTGTCAGGAGATCAGCGGCACTTACCCGGCAGAAGATCTCCGCAGTCACATCCCGGGCTGCTTAATGCCGCCATCCTCTTCTCCCCGCGGTCCACATGCAGTATCTCGCGATTAAACTGCAGTGACTGCTGGGTAATCGCGGCCGTAAGCAGTCCGTTGACGTCACCGCCGGGGAAGCTGGTAAGCAGCTGTGCTGCGCCGGGATGTCAGGCTTACCTGTCATTCCGATGTAGCAGAGCTGGATCGTCGTGGGACAATCGTTACAAGGACTGCGTCGGAAGGTGGTTACTGTTGGTTTGTTTTTTTTTTTTTTAACAGAGATCGATGGCGTCGCAGGAATGAAGAGTAATAAAAAAAATGAAAACTGTGTTGTCTCTTTTATTTCATTAAAAGACTTTTTTCTTGCTGTGTCTTTTTTTTAAACATTTAAAAACTTTGGGATAATAATTGATCGGTGTCTATTGACACCTCTCCATTATTAACCGGGCTTATTGTCACCGTGCAATCAACGGTGACAATAACCCTTATTCCCCGCTTTGCCACCGCACAGGGCAAGTGGGAAGAGCCGGGTAAAGGCCAAATTGGAATCTTTTGATGCGCCAAATGTGGGGCTGCTGTAGCCTGGTTTATCAGGCTGTTGAGGGCCAAAATAATGGGCCTTGACATCTTTTTATTAAGGCCGCGCAGTTGCATTTTACTTGGGGTTAAAAAAAAATGGGGGGATCCCCACGCCGTTTTTTTTTTTCGAGGGGATCCCCTATTTTTGTTAACCACCAAGCTAAGAAGATGCTGTGGCCTGGTTTATCAGCTTGCAAGGTCCAGGATATTGGTCCTTCCAGCCTGAAAAACCAGGCCTCAGCGGTCGCTTCTCTGGTGGTTAACAAAAATAGGGGGACCCCACGCCATTTTTTTTTTTTCGAGGGGACCCTATTTTTGTTAATCAGCCAGATATCAGATTGTGTGGCCTGGTATTATCAGGGGCAGGTCCTGGATCTTGGCTCCTTAAGAGCTGAAAACCAGGCCTCAGCGGTCTGCTTACTGGGGGTTTTTAACAAAAATAGGGGGGACCCCACGCCATTTTTTTTCGAGGGGATCCCCTATTTTTTTAACGCCAAGATTGCGACTGCTGGGGCGGTTTATAGGCGGCAAGGTCCTGGATCTTGGCTCCTTAAACAGCCTGAAACCAGGCCTCAGCGGTCTGCTTCATCTGGTGGTTAACAAAAATAGGGGGGACCCCACCCATTTTTTTTTCGAAGGGAACCCCTATTTTTGTTATTCAGTTCCCTCTGACGTCACTGATGGTGTCCCTGGCTGACCTGAAGTGAAAGTGGAAAGCAATTATTAAGCTTTCCACTTCCTCCCGTCAGCCAGGAGAGGAGCTCATTCATTTGGGGGTTTACTGTGAGGCTGCAGCATTAGCTTGGTCCTGCAGTAAAATTAACCCTTTTCTGAAGGATTACACCGTGGGACCTGACTGTGCACGTTGGTAAGAATAATTTTGCTTTATTATTTTATTTTTATTACAGGAAATGGTTTTGCAGGTAAATAAAATAGGTCAAAAACTGTGTGATTATTTCTTTAAACTTCTTTTTTATTAAATTTGGTGGTTTTTGATTTTTCTTTCATAAATAGGATTAATAATTGATAGTTGTCTAATTGACAGCTCTCAATTATTAACCTGGCTTAAAGGACCTTTTCAATTGCAAGGTCATTTTAACCCCTTATTAACCCATTCGCCACCGCTACAGGGCAATGGGAATGACGGCAAAGTGCCAGAAAGGGCAAATCTAATTAGAGATTTGCCCTTTTGGGGTGTCTGGGGGCAATGTTATAGGGGGGGCCAAAAATAATGGTCCCTTTTGGGCTATTATTATCTGCCCCCTCACTGCTTTGTCTGTCTGGTTGCGAAAATGGGCGGGAGCCCACGCTTTTTTTTCGCAATTTTACACCTCATAATTTTATACGTCATTGGTTTGGACACATATAAATTTTATAATATATATATTATATTTTATAGTACATCCCTTCTACATAGTAAATAGCGCTAATTCAATTGCGGCTTTTGTGAAAATGCAGAACCCGAATAAAATGACACTTGGTGACATGGGTTAACCATGTCCTTTGCTATCATTTGCACAAAACAATTAAATCAGTTTGTGGCAAAATTTCAACCTGTAGGGGTTAATTAAGGTGTAAATTCGTGCAAAAAGTCCGTTTTTTTTACAAGAATTTAACTTTAATTCACCCCTACAGGTGTAAATTTTGCAAAAAAGACTGATTCAATTGTTTGTGCAAATCAATAGCAAAGACATAAAAGAATGGTTAACCCTATGTACACCAAGTGTCTTTATGTCGGGTCACCCGACATGAAATGGCACTTGGTTACATGGGTTCCATGTCTTTTCATGTCCTTTGCATCTGATTTGCACAAACAATTAAACAGCTATGTGTCAAATTTACACCTGTAGGGGTTAATTAAAGGTGTAATTCGAGCAAAAAAGTCCGTTTTTTTTTTCAACGAATTTAACCTTTAATTAACCCCTACAGGTGTGAAATTTTGCACAATGATGATTTAATTGTTTGTGCAAATCAGATGCAAAGGACATGAAAAGACATGGTTTAACCAGTACACCAAGTGCATTTCATGTCGGGGTTCTGTCTTTTCACAGAAGCCGGCTTTACCCGGCAATTGAATCAGAGGATATTTTACTATTAAAGTGTTAAAAACATATATTAATTATATGTCACAATTTCATGTTTTTATATAATATTATTCATGTGTGTATTTATGTTACAAGGAAAGAATTGGGGGTTTTTTGTTACTATTTTTTTCCCATAACTTTTGGGGACTTGGTATCGGATCGGGTATCGCCGTATTTTAATGGTATCGGCGATACCATTCGATTCGAATTTTGGTATCGGAAAGTATCGCTCAACCTACCATGATTATTATGGTGTTATTGAATGTCTATGTTGAAGCTTTGGGGTTCATAATGCAGGTAATTTTTATGTCTTGCAAGGACGTGTAAAAAAAATAGTGTACAAGGAGTAGTAAATAACCAACCAATTATTTACTTCTTTTAAAATCACCTATGATTCCATGCCGTACCCGGTAATGCCACCCGCCTTGTTACGTGGCCTGCAGTGATTTCTTCTGTAGGAGAATCATTGTACATTTTAAGCTGTGTAGGATTTTAAGATAGGAAACAGGGACAGAGTAGTTAAAATATTACTTACCTTGTAAATCCACAATTAAATTTTGAGCATCACCGCCAGTTGTCCTGCTGGTCCTTGTTAAAATGGACTGCAGCAATTTTGTCCCACAATACCTCGGGACGAATTTTAGTCAATGGCCAATGCATCATTTCCATATTATATCTGGTGAAAAATTTGGAATTCCGGTTGCTGTAACTGTGTTGGTGCTCAAAAGTCCACAAAACAGTTGTAAAATCCTGCGGACATTTTAAAACAACAGGTGATAGCGGAAAGGGGGTTTTTAGGTAAAAAATCTCTGTTTGTCAGTTTAAACTTCCCTGCTTTGTGCCAGAT